>CAJQZM010039649.1:0-50157 GCA_907164665.1 Colias nastes
CGGCCGCCATTGCACCCGTGCGAAGCCGGGGCGGGTCGCTAGTATTAAATAAAATAAAACCATAAAATTAAACCGCTTTATAGCGAGTCAAGATTACCTACCTACTTTTGTTAAGGTATATATTATAATTAAACAATTTATTTAATTAAAAAGAACTTTATAAACAACATAGAGCAAAAGAATAAAATCCTACATTCAAAATTGAAAATCTTGAAACTACCTATGAAATTTAGAAAGAAGTAAAAAAAGTTGCAAAATATCGCATAATAGTTGTAAAAATGTAAAAATTTCAATTATTTTATATGAGGTAAAGAATAAAAAATATAAAAATATATTAGGTTCCACCGAGATTTGAACTCGGATCGCTGGATTCAAAGTCCAGAGTGCTAACCATTACACCATGGAACCGATGTGGGTAGGCTCCAAAATAACGATCTAATTCGGATATTTTTATCTATCATACCATGATGTTATCATGAAATAATAATTAATCGATCATTATTTATATTACTCGCGTATTAATAATTAAATTGGAAAATAAATATATGACGGGAAAATCCAAATGTATTACCTACGTATCGATTTACATTTAGATAATAGAGAACGTCTACTTGTGTTTGCGCAAGCGAACTAATAATATTGGTTCTTTTAAATTAAATTGTTAAGGTGTACCTAGAATACCTGCCTAAGTACCTAATAATTTTATTAAAATATAAATAAATATATATTTTATTTTTATAATCGTAACCTAAAAATTCAAGATAACTTTAAAATACGTAGCTCGCATCAAGAAAAACTTTTAACTTTTTTAAAACACGATGGTTAATTAAAATGAATTCGCCTGTAATTCCTTGTTGATCCATGGGGCAGGTGCATTTTATTTTTATTTAAACGAACAATTTTCTTTTCAGGTAGGTAATCACTCTAAAGTAACCAGTTATACAAAAAAAAGGATATTCCTCGAGATCAAAATTAGAGCGGTTGTCGGATAAAAACAAGTACATATTATGGTAAGTTAAAACCTAAAAAAATATTTATAATAGGTATATAATCCTTACTAATGCACAGTGCATAATATCTTTGTAATTATTACCTACCTACTTTAATAAACCTCTGATTGAAAATATTACACTGAAACGTTTAAAAGTAGGTATAGAATATTTTCTCGTCTATCCATGTTGCAGTACCTACCAACATAAATACAGTCATAAATCAAAACAATCACGCAAACATAATCTGCGATGGATGCAGTACACACTCTAAGCAAGAGCTTGTATGCATATAGCAGAAGGTATTATATTATTTGTGGCAAAGTGCAGTACAAAATCAGAACCAGCTTGTTCAGTAAAGTTACAAATAGGTCACTCTGGACCTCCCTAATTGGGGATTATAAAACAAAAACACATCCCAGATTCGGGATTATTTTTAATTGTATGGTCCTGAAAGCATTTCGTGGAAGTCGGTAAATTTATGGGAGTGTTAATTTTTTGTAAAGGTGGATTATAAACTGTAGCGAATGGACTTTGATCCCTAATTGGTGAATTCATTAAATGATATAGGTAGGTACCAATGGAGATCGTAGACACCATTAAAAGTATATTTACAAAAAATATTAATTTAACTTAAGTAAGTAAGTAGTACCTAACTTATTTCAAAAACAAAAACGCTACTCGTATATTTGATTTATAAACGTATGCTCCCCAACTTCAGTCTCATAACATTAAATCAATATCTAAAGAAGTCTTTGCTATCACGTCCTGCAATCGAAAATTTATAAACAAAACAAGGAAGCGAAACTTAAGCCGATCAACATTCAATTTAAATCCCATCTTTGCGACGCGACGGAAAGTTTTACAAGTTTTTTCACCATTCCGGGACGAAAAAGTATGTCGAAAAGAGTTTCTTATTAGTTTGAGGCTGCTATAAAATTTCAAATATATACTAGACTAGCTTTCTACCCGCGGCTTCGCCCGCTTTGTCTAAGAGCTAATAAATTATATAGGTACTAAAACCTTCCTCGAGATTATTACTCTATCTATTAAAAAAACCGCATAAAAATCCGTTGCGTAGTTTTAAAGATTTGAGCATACATAGGGATATAGGGAGAGGGACAGACAAAGCGAATTGTTTTATACTATGTAGTAATAAAGTAATATTACATAAACACTCACTTTAGTCTTTAGATAGGGAAAATTTGTTTTGTCTAGCGCGAAGCCGTACAACGGCTAGGAAATTGAAGTAAGCCACGGTTATGAAGTCATAATTTAGCTTCGCGTTATCGTAGCGAGAAGTTTTAAAAGGCGTGATAACATTATATGGGATAGATTTTTATTTTTAGTTGTTTTCTATTTGTGAACATAGACTTAGTGATATTTATAGTGGTATCGTAAATTTCATTTGAATGAAGACGAATTGTTACGTACGAATAAATCATTAACATCATCATCAACCAATTACGTTAAGTAGGTACATAAGTATTAATAAATAGATTTTGATAATTGTTGCCTTATACAGGGTTACTTGTAAAACACCGGCAACCTCGCAGGACAAGATAGCTAACATCATAAGTAACAACATTTGTTCTACGACTTTTGATAATTTGTTAGATTTTATTTTCATACAAAAATAAATATTCATTTAATTTTCCGTTTGAATATTATAAACTCTACGCCTCCCATCAATTACGTAAACAAGAAGCGAACGAGAGGGGGAAGGGGGCGTCGCGTCGTCCATCCGATAATGAATAGAACATAGACTTACAAATGTTAGGAGAGTACAATAAAAGTTTAAAAAATCATTTAAAAATAATTTATTGCGTTATGCCAAAAGTCGTAGAACAAATGTTGTTACTTATGATGTTAGCTATCTTGTCCTGCGAGGTTGCTGGTGTTTTACAAGTAACCCTGTATATTGACGCATGATTTTTATGATCCGCAAAGATAGAAATCATCTAGGCATATTTAATTATATAGTATGAGTTTAGTTTCCCTTATTCTATTTTATAGCATTGTTATATCATTAAACTTTTTCACAATTTAGAAACACATCAGCTCAAAACTCAATACCATTAACATTCAACTACGACTTTAAAGTTCTAATTGTCAACATAATTGCACCAATTGTACCATACATATACCCAAAGAGCACTCCAGCACTTTATTATATTACAATAAAAGATATCTCCATTCAATACAGCGTATAGAAATGAATTAGGCATGTAATTATTGTCCATCGGAGTTATTGTTTGTTCGCGTGCTTCGATATCAGTATGGGCAAATATCGCTAAATTAAGTATCGAACGTATTGAAGGGATCGAGAGACAATTCTGGAATGTTCCAGAATGTTTTTGTCTAGGAAAGGTCATTGATGGTCAAAAATTTTGATTGTGTTGGAATGATTTGAAGTAATATAAAGATTTGTATGAAGATTGATTTCTATAGTCTCTTGTTGTGATGATTGAGATAGATAAAACAGCTAGTTTTGTAGTATATGTAGTTTTACTGAATAAGTACCTACTTCTAACAATATATGGGCAATGCTGCCTGATAAATCCATACTATTAATATTATAAATGCGAAAGTAACTCTGTCTGTCTGTCTGTTACTCAATCACGCCTTAACTACTGAACCAATTTGCATGAAATTTGGTATAGAGATATTTTGATACCCGAGAAAGGACATAGGCTACTTTTTACCCCGGGACATAGGATAGGTTTTATTTCGGAAATCCCACGGAACTATGCGGGTTTTTCTTTGACTGCGCGGGCGAAGCTTCTTAAGGTGGAAAGCTAGTAAATAAATAAATGAAATATTATAGTATTTTATAGTATGTTTATGTCCACACCAAAAGTTAAGTAGGTTCAAAAGCTCAATGTTTAAAACCTTTTCTCATATTATAAAGAAGTGGCGTCCGTTTGTTGTAGTAAATATACCTATACAAAAATCTAGGTGGTTACAAATTACAATAGGTAGCTTTTCTTGCACAAAATAAATTATACTGTAGATACATCGAACACATTTTAACAATTTTTTTATAGAATGAATAATGAAATAACATAAATGGAACGGTAATTTAAACAGTTTCCCTTTCAAAAGCTCCGAACCAACTTATAAAAGCAATGAGAATAAGTTGAGAATTCTTTAAAATTATTTAATTAACTCCATCCAGAGAAGAAGTACTCAAACTCAGGTATGCTTGAATTAATATCGCTCATCGCCACTACAAGCTATTTGATTAATTTGATATAATTAATCGTCAGAAGCATAGTATAAACAGAACAAGTAAGTTATCTTCGAACAAAATCGCGCCGTTTGTATGTACGCATAGCGCTTAGCCACGCCCCCCGTTCATGTACGTACGCAAGCTGGACGCACGCACACAACGCCGCTCGGTTCCTTCTCATGGACCGTTCTCGTTAGGGGCGTGCCATTGCTGTGAGCGGTCGGTGTTTGTTTATAAATACAATTATTTAAAATATCAACGTGACAAGTGACAAGCCTGCGCCTCGCGAGTTTAAGTACCGTGCGCTCCTATTCGCCGTGAGGCGGCCTACTTGTTATCTTTATACTATGACAGAAGCTAGGCCACTCGGGCTATGGAAACAATTAATTAAAGATAATCGTTTGAACTGACCGCGATCAAAATTTGACTTTATATTAATGGTCTTAAAAGTCATTATGGTTCGCGCTAAATGAAGTACCTAACTCTTCATAATTTGAACTAAGGGATTCGAGATATTAAGAAGTTGAAGTGAGATATTATAGAGATTGAAAAATATAATCCAGAGAGTTAAAGAGTATTGCTATAGTATTACAACATTGAAATACTGTTTCATACAAATTAATTGCATTTTGGTTTTGCGTGTATATTCTTAGACGGAAGCTCAACAAAGTCGGCAATCAAATCATTGAATGTCGTCAGGGTTGATTTATGTGCCTTCATACATACCGAAATATTTTACAAACATCTTGAACAGCCTCAACGTTCCATCCTCAACATTAATATTAAAGTTACGGGACAGTTCGTCATAAATATAAAAAATATGTTGGAGTATCTTATAAGCAATTAATTTAAATAGTGTAGATACCACTTAAACGTTTTTCTCGCTTGTAATTACAAAGAAGTAAAAAAATTCAACCAATTTAAAAGCCTTTCTTATTATTTCATTATTATTTTCTAATAATTGCGTAAACTCAAATTAATCTTATTTTTAATTTCATATTAATTTCATTTTACTCCAGACGATATGGTATTTAACAATAACAAGACTCCAGTTTCAAATGACTCGTAACTATGAGAGAACTAGTTGGAATTTAATTTGCTAATTTAATTTCAGTAACTTCAGACTTGTAAGAGACGCTAACTTGATGCTGTGCTTCTACTTAATCGTTATTTTTGATGATACTGGTCGTTACTTAATACTCTAACTGAATACTCTTAGTTATACGGTAGGTATATATTTTATTTATTTATCAAAGGGTATAATACTGTTAAGATATAATAGACTAGCCAATTGCCCTGCCTTTACCCCGTTGCCTGGTATATAAAATACTAGCGCGTATTCACCCGCATTGATCCGCTCCTTTTTGTCTAAACGTGATGATATATAACTTATAGCCTTCCTTGACAAATGGGCTATCTAACACCGAAAGAATTTTTCAAATCGGACCAGTAGTTCCTGAGATTAGCGCGTTCAAACAAACAAACTCTTCAGCTTTATAATATAAGTAGAGATTTATTTATAAAAGGTTATGTATTTACAATAAATATAGACTAGCTAATTGCCTCGACATCACCCGGTTTTACACGGGATTAATAATATAGTCAATGACACAAATATAGTGTGCCTTTCTATTGGTATACGAATTATCAAAATTAGTTCAGTAGATCCAGAGATCACCCCTACAACCTCATAAACGTTTCCCCCATATGATATTAGCTTAGGGTTTATAATAGGTTCTCACCTTTGGATATTCCTATTAGTAAACGAATATTCAAAACCAGTTCAGCAGATCAATAGATCACCTTCCACAAACAAACATGCTTTACCATTTTAAAATATAAGTTTTACAACGGTATTACACTTATTCCGTCTACATTATCGACCGTGGTATAAATTTGGTTACGATGCTCTTTTCAAACGGGCAAATCCTAATAGGATATCCACTGACGGTAGAAGAGCCGAGGTTTTTAGAGTAAAACCTCCGAAAATGTATTCCCTCTCTCAGTTATTTTGAGTGCCGGGAATGGTTGCAGGTTCATCTGTAATGAAAATAAATGTAGATATTATGAAATAACCTTATTTTAATAAGCTTTTCAATGGTTAGTGTGGTTATTATTGCAGTTTAATTCTTCGGTACAAAATTTAAGTTAATTTTTGTTCAGAAGCTAAGGAGCTCTTACTTTACAGAGCATTTTAATTTTTTAAGCCTCGTAAAATTTTCTGTATGATAACAAAATGAAATCCGATAATATATTAGTTTTCATAATTATTTCGACCTAACAAACGTTGTAGTTCAGGATCCATCGCCCATTTTTGCAAGTGACTACTATCAAGCTGATTTTCCGTGAGTAGCTTTATTTTGATGAGACGCCCAATAATTTCGTGTACGAAACTCTCGATTGTGGTAGCTAACAGAGATAACAAGGATAAAAATTTTTGATTTGATGGTTCTCAAATATTTACTACGCAATTTGTAGGACAATATGTCTGTTGAATTATATAAACATTAACTAAGTGAAAACAAAAAAATCAGCTTGTTAGTAATCATTTATGATGACCTCGTTATCGATACACTTTGGAAAGGGGGACTCTTTGAACAAACCATAGATTTTGTAGGACAAATATTTTTTCGAATAATTTAGATAATTATCTTGAGATTGAACAAAAAAAAAAAATTCAGTTAGTAATAAATATTTGAGAACCATCAAATCAAAAAATTTTATCCTTGTTATCTCTGTTTTTTTTAATAGATAGAGTGATTCAAGATGAAGGTTTTAGTATATAATTTATTAGGTTTTAGACAAAGCGGGCGAAGCCGCGGGCAGTAAGCTAGTAGTATATAATAACAATCACAGAGGTATCTTTGGAATTACTCATTCAGAAAGCATTTTTTAATATGCTTCTATAACTCAAAACAATATTTTTTAAACTGTATAGCAAAATTGTTTCAACAATAAAAACGCACATAGAAACAAATACACGAGTAAAATATCAATAACTGGAATTTAAATTTATATAATATTGAATATACTGCAATTGTTCGAAACATTAATTTATATTGGAGAGTACAGTTTACGTTCAATATTTTTCATGAAATAGCGCGAGTTCATTGATGTGTGCGGAAAAATGCGAAATAAATTTGAAGCACATCGCAACGTGTATTTTTAGATTTTCAGAGGCGCGTTTTTAGGCCTATTTTTTCTTCCTTTCAAAGGATGCCATATAAATAACGAAAGCAGAGCGCATATTTGTTCCGCCCCGCGTAGTTCAAACACTGATGTTTATGAGTTTTTTAGCAATTATAACTGGGGAATTTGTATGGATTTTATTCAAAAGGGTATATTTTAATTAATGTTGGTCGAGTGAGATTGTATGTTAAATGTGATTTTTTATTTGCTTCTATTTTATAGTTAATTCTGTATCTATTGCGGATGAAAAAATCCGTGTACTTAAACATTTGAATACGTTTTGTCGATATTAGTTTTAAATGGTATATTAGCTTTAAACCGAGGCTTTGCTCTGTAATAGTACCTAATATTACTATCAAACATTACAGACAATTCAGTGGCTAGCAGAGGCGGACGATTTTTTTTTTTATTAAACCTTTGATCACAAGTTAAAAAGTCAACGCCCTTATCCCAAAAGAAGAGAATCCAATTGCAAAATTTTATATTATAAACTTTAGACTAAATTTTATCTAGGAATTATTATGTTTCCTAAGGGAACCATCGTTAAGCTACATGAGTGGGTAAAAGCTCTTTCAATAATAAATGCAGTTATTTGCTGATCCGATTTTCTTTAGGAGCATTTTTGGAGCATTGGAAAGTTAGATGAGGTAGAATGACTTAGGTTATGCGAGGTTTCTATATATTTTGAATATCGTCTGCTTAAACTAGTGATATTGTTGTATGTAATTCAGACTTAGATCATTAAGTAATGGATAACACTCACAGGCGCTTCCCCTTTTGCCGAGGTATAAGATTTTTCAAATCGAAAAATCTTATGCATTCATAAAAACTACTTGCGTAATCGATTACAAACACTGTGCGTATTCGTAAAACATCGAAAGGACGTCTGCGAGTGCTCCGCTAAAAATGCCGTTTTGTGCTGTCAAGTCTTGCAGAAGCAAGTCAAACACATCAAATATTAAAAAAGATGGAATAACCTTTCATTTGTAAGTATTTTTTTATTTTTTTTTACGTAAATATCAATTTAAATGCAATTTCTAATAATCGTCGATGTATCGTTTAGCGATATGATCAAGACAAATAATCGAGTCATGTGTTTACTCGATCATTGATGCGGCCTCACGAGACTATCATGGAAAGAAAATATACAAATTTAATCTTTATGAACTAAGAGATAAAGTTGAATTTAAAACGCGATATTGAACCGCATTCCCCACGAGACTATATTTTAAAGAAATAAAAAATTTAGCGAGACTATCTTGAAAAGAAATACAAATTTAATCTTTATGAACTAAGCGATAAAGTTGAATTTAGAACGCGATATTGAACCGCACTCCCCACGAGACTATAAAGCGATGTAGCGAGACTATCTTGAAAAGAAATTCAAATTTAATCTTTATGAACTTAGTGATAGAGTTGAATTTAAAAACTCGTCGCTTAAAAGGTCGTAAATTTTTACGACTTTCTTTAGTGACGGACTGCTTTTAACTTGAACGTCGATAAAAAAATATTTTTCTAAGTATAATTTGAAATGAGATGAGAATTAATCTTTATTATATTAAAATTTTACACAACGCATAAAAAGGAGTATAATGTTTATTTTGTAAGTCTTGTATATATTTATTAAAATTTACGCTCGGTTACTTTTAACTGGCAGAACATTTTAATGGTACGGAACCCTTCGTGCGCGAGTCCGACTCGCACTTAGCCGTTTTTTTGTAATGTTAATCTTGTAACCTTTCTATTATGTAATCTATACTAATATTATAAAGCTGAAGAGTTTGTTTGTTTGTTTGTTTGTTTGTTTGAACGTGCTATTCTCGGGAACTACTGGTCCGATTTGAAAAATTCTTTCGGTGTTAGATAGCCCATTTATCGAGGAAGGTTATAGGCTATATATCATCACGCTACGACCAACAGGAGTGGAGCCACGGGGGTGAAACCGCGCGGAGCAGCTAGTTTGTTTATATGTATGTATTAATATTGCGTATATTTCAGATTTACAAAAAATCCTGCTTTAAGGCTAAGGTGGATTGAATGCTGTGGGAGAAAATCAGAATGGACACCTCGGTACAGAAATAATAAAAATTTCTGTACCGATATTTATTTTATCTTATATATAAAAATGAATCGCAAAATGTGTTGGTAAGCGCATAACTCGAGAACGGCTGAACCGATTTCGATAATTCTTTTTTTATTATATTTCTTGAAGTACGAGGATGGATCTTATGTAGAGAAAACGTAAACATGTACCACGGGCGTTGAATATAATATGTGATGTGTTGAATAAATACATATTCAAATACAAATAAAATGGCGTTTTATTGTTTTTTCGTATGCATATAATAATGATGAAAACGTTACAAATGACCTGTGTAGTATTTTTTATGAATATAATATTAATGTTATTTCTAATTTCAACAAAATTATTATTTTTGTAATATCGATATGGTTACATCCCTTTAGAGCGATTGTATTATTACGTATATGTACAGAGATTTTTCTGTGTAATCGATGTATGTGTGCAAAAACATGCTAGTCTGTCAATTTTGTAATAGTTTGAGTTTGTAAAGACACAAATTATTTTTGTGAATGTGTGATTGTGTTTCAAAGTGTGAGTTACCCTCCCCGCACCAAAATCGGCAGAAAGTTTAGTTAGAACATTTGCCAGCGTGCTCCATCCATTACTTAATGATCTAAGAATTCAGATATTGTTTATTTAGGTACTTAAACAACTATGATATGATGATATGATTTTAAATTTTTATTCATGATTCCTTTAAATTTTAATTGTTTATCGATTTACGCGGTTCTGAATTTGCTAATTATGAAAGTATGAAATTATTGATTATTTGGCATATCAACGTATTATTCAAACCAAAGGCTGCTATCTAACTTGTATATTGTGGTTGTGTGTGTGTGTTCTTTCATAAATTATAAAAAAAACTAAGCTGATGCATATAGACATTGACTTGATGTTCCTTTGCTGTTTTAACAAAACTCACTGCACTTAAAATTTAGTGCCAAGAAAGTGCAAGCACTAAGATATTCACCTACTTACACCCAAGGATCTGGAGCACCATTGCACAAGGCTTGCAATAAATTAAGCATAGATCTCAGCAAGGACTTCAATATCGTAGCGATGGCTTCGAGTTTCGTTGACACAGCTTTTGACGTTCAGGGACGTACTTCGCGCTCTTAAAGCAGGACTATTTCCAGGGTGCGAATGTGACGGCGCTAGATGACTTGTCTAGCTGCGTCCCTTTCCCACATTGGATCAAATACTGCTATAAGACATGGTTACCCCAGGGCTGTCGAACATGAATAGTACGACCAGAGCTAGTACAAAGGAAATAAACGCCCGCCTCGGAACTAATATCGTGTAACTTCAATCGTCTTGCAGTAGGGCTGTTTTTATTTGATTTAGTTTTAAGGGTGTGCCTTCACAGTTTTACATTTTAGCTTTAATTTAGATTTTAACTATCTTTTGAGCGAATTGTTAATGTTTGCTTTTAAGCTATTGCATAGCTTCTATCGCGGGCCTTGAGTGCGGGGACCGAATCCAGAAATTGCGTAACGAAAAACCTCACGCTCCCCACTCCGACGGGCACGGAGGTGTGGCTTGAAGGCATGCTATGCAATATAGCTTTACCGTGGCAGTCCCCGAGTGCCACACGTCTTTTTTTATTGTACGATAGGGGAGCGCTTGGCCACAATCTCGCCTGATGGTAAGCTGAGATGTGTCCTAAGATGGAGCGCGCTTCCCTAGAATGTACCTGTTCACTCTCCTCTTGAAGACCTCCAAATTGTACTCATCGGGGAACACAGATTCAGGAAGCATGTGCTTTCTTTGCCACGCAATCATTTTGAGACATTAGATAAAAATAATTATTTGTGTAATGTGTAATATAAAAGTTGTATTACGTGTACACTACTTCTAATACCTATGTAATATTAAGATATGTACTTACCATATAGTTTTAATATATCTGATTCTTATGTTTTATTTAAATTCACGTAATTGTTATTTATTTTGAATAAAATGTAAGTTTATTCTAATAAGAGTAAAGAGAAAAGTTCAAAGCTACAAAAAGTTCTGAATACACAACCCTATAGTCAACGTCGCGACTCGGAATGATTGATAACCCTTGAAACTAACATATTTATCAAACTAGAAACGGCTTTCGGACTGTTTCAACATTTATTTCGAAAGATTTAGCCGTAATTCCTTCTTAACTTTTTCGATGTGAAGAGTTTTCTGTTGTAGCAAATAAAAATAAATACACACTGTTTTTTCTACAATAAGCAAAGCTTACCTACTTGTTTAGTAAAATGTCATGAACTTTATTGGTCTATTCGTGATTTAAGACATTTATTTACTATAAAAGACTTAGAAAAATAACATATTATTAACGTTTTCCTAACATTAAATTTCAAAAATCGGTAATCTCTTGAACTCGACTGTTTTATGAGATAATATTAATACATTTAATCGAGCAAATGCATATTTATAAATAATGGTTTATTCCGTTATATTTTCAAAATTGCTCTATCACTTAAGTACCTTTTATCATCATTATTTAGGTAATATAACTAGACAGCTTAAGTGGTACAGTTATCATTGAAAAGTCCTTATAACTAAAATACTAATAATGTAGTACTTTAATACGCCTCATATGAGTCGAGCATAATGTAGATTCTAGGTTGAAATTCAAACTAATCCTTTAGTTAACTCACTCTTCTGTTCACAATAGGTACTAACAACGCCAATTGTAAAGTAAAATAAGTCGAGTACACTGGTATTTAGGTCGTTATTTATAGAACAATTTATTTTTCGGCGCAAGCCTTCCAGATCCAATTCAATTAACGACAGTTCGACGGATTTCAATATCCAATTAAAATGAAAATTATTTGTTATTTTCCACTTATAGATCAAAGGGTCTTGTTTTATATGAAAACTAGCTGTGCCCCGCGGTTTTACCTGCAGTGCTACTCCTGTTGGTCTTAGCGTGATGATATATAGCCTTTTATCCTTCCTCGAAAATGAAATAATTTTTCAAATCGGACCAGTAGTTCCTGAGATTAGCGCATTCAAACAAACAAACTCTCCAGCTTTACATTATCTACACTAATATTATAAAGAGGAAAACTTTGTTTGTTTGTTTGTTTGATTGTAATGAATAGGCTCATAAACTACTGGACCGATTTTAAAAATTCTTTCACCATTCGAAAGCTACATTATCCACGAGAAATAAAGGCTATATATTATCACGCTAAGACCAACAGGAGCGGAGCCACGCGGGTGAAACCGCGCGGCACAGCTAGTTAAGTATAAACGTAGACCGTATAGATTTATGTTCAATATCTTCAAATTGAACTAATATGAGATTCATATCAAAAGCATGTTTGTTTGATTGAGGTTACCTTATGTTTGGATGTTGACTTGATTGAAGTGTGCTCGTAGTAAATAATATGGTATTGAACTTGGATAATATTAGTGTGTTGGCCTTGAATTCTTTTCATGTTATTTTCTCATATTTTTCTCGTGGATTGAGTAAATACGCTGCTGTTTATCATCAATACATGGTATAAAAGAAAATCGCTTCCCGTTGTATCTTTATGAATTTTGAGGCGGTTGTTAAGTAGATAAAGTGGTTCAAGTGGAAGGTTTTAGTATATAATTTATTAGTTTTAAACAACGCGAGCGAAACTGCATGTGAAAAGCTAGTATACAAATAAAATCAATTGAACTTTAATAGCTCTCTAAAAACCAATGTAATAAGCACAAGTATAGATTTAATAAATAACCAGTAAGAGGTACACATTAAGCATTGAAATTATTTGAATATTAAAACATTTAGACATCCCAACCGTTTCATAAAACAATGAATTCCAATTATGCTCAACTAAAATACAGAATTGGGATCCAACTTTGAATAAAAGAGAATTTTAAGCGTTTCAATCGAAAATAATTTAATATAAAATTAAATAATTCCACAAGAACCTCTTTGTATTGTGATTTGTTGTAAAATATTGCGACCTATGTTTAATTTCATTTAAAATTATATTTTACAATATGCCTAAGTATAAAAGGGTTCACTGATACTTTATTATTAATGTAATATTATGATGATAACGTTTTATAATTATTTTATGTTTTATTATACGGAAAAGCATTGGAATTATTATCTAGAACGAATTCTCAATAAATTTTCATTTTGATTCATTATTTCAAGTCACTATTGATTTCTCTATTTCTAATAACAACCTCGTTAAGTTTTGTACACAAAAAGGTATCGTTCTTAACTCTAGTCACTTGAAATTTATAATTTTTTTTATAAATAAATACACGTCGATGTTAGGTAGGTATATAAAAAGGCTTTACAATCTTTAAGTTTGGTATAAGTAAGTTTCAAGTTTGTAATTAATTATTAATAAAAATAAAAGATGAAAAATATACTAAAGCGAAATCCTCTAAACACAATTTTAGGATAACCACTGTATTTAGGCTCTATCAATATACATTTTAATAATTCTGCCCTTTTGTTAACTTCAACAGCTCTGTATTTCCTAAGTAAATTTGTGTGTTACGTACAAGAAAAACTGCTTAACATCGAAAAGCTTTTTAGATGTTTTATAAATTACAATAATATTATGTTTCCGTAAATATATACTTGTATTTTATGATTTTTTTGAGTGAGTTTTATATTATATCGAAATTACTGCTTATAAAGAAGAGATAAATAATTTTTTGAGTTAAAGTTCGATATCAGGCGATCGTAGGAATTAGTTTATTTAAAAATATGTATGTAGTATTTGTATAATATTTTTATCATAACTTATTAAAAATAAAAACTCAAAACTCAAATATTTATTTATTCAATTAGACTTCTTTTAGAAGCACTTTCGAATCGTCAATACATATTTTAACAATTACCACCGATTCGGAAAGCAGTATCTATGGAGAAGAACCGGCAAGAAACTCCATAGTTGCTCTTTTAAAATCATGTCAATCATCATTTCTATTATCCTATACTAGAATATAAAAGATCAAAAATATGTTTATCAATTTGCACTTTGCTATCGTGGATTATGACTTAAATGTTAGAAGCCGTAGACACATACATAAATAACTTTTACAATTTCCACTCATTTAACATTATACGAAGCTTTGATTTGTTCATAGTTCTAATTGGACTTAAGGTAGCGACCCGTACCTGTGTAGTAACTATTTAGTAATCTATGCCTGTGTGCGTACAGTGTACCCACACATGCTCACCATTCTAAGGGCGGCCTTACACGGACCACATCAAGCAGTTGAGCCCGACGTCTTGAAGCCGCGACCACGCGGTGAACTATAGACATTCATTCACTGCCGTACACGGACCGCTCGAGCCGTCGCGACCGCTTCAAGCCACTGCAACTGCGCGGTTTGTAGCGACAGTTCGAGCAGTCAATGACCGACCGCTCGAGCAGTCCGTGTACGTCGCTCAGCCGTTAACTGCTCGAGCCGCCCGTGTACGGCCGCTCTAAGAATTTGAAACTTGTATAAATTATTCAGTTCTGAATCTGTCGGGGATCCACATAGATTTAATAAAACACTCTCTAAGACATCTTAATTTGCGAACTTGTCCCTAGAAAGATACATTAAGTTTGAATGTTCTCTATCCCTCAGGCACCGTTGTACATAAATTAAGAAATTAGGAAGGAAGACTCCATTTGAGATGGTGGAATATTTATTGAGTTGAAACGGTGTAAATAATCTTTAATTTTATAATGTTTTAAAATAAGATTTAATCGGTTTATTCTTCGAAGGATATCATAGAACTGATAAAATAATTGTTCTTCTTTTATAAGATAAAACATATTCTGTCCATTTTAATATCTGTGTTTTGCCCAAACAAATTGTCTTTGGCTACGCTAAAGAAGCCTTAAAGTTTCTTGCAGACTAACAATATTAATTATGTTACAATTATCGTAACACCTTATAAATATATTGAGAATTAAAGATTCACAATAATATACAAAAGTTACTTTTGGTTTCAAGAAAAATTGTATACAATTTACATTTAGAAATAGCAAAATCCCCAAAACAAAATGAAACTTATCCAGCGTGGGTTGTTTAATTTAGTTTCAAAATTGGATAATGTCTGGAAACATTAATTGATACAAAATTAAAATATTCAATTCGATTAGGTTATTGTGACAAATGGGTTTATTTCCGTCCCAAATATATTTAACTCACAAGGAAAATATATGAATTGAAAACCGTCCTTTTTTCTGGGAACTTCAATCGACAATCAATGACTTTTTTACTAATATTGTGAAAATTGAGGTTTATAGGGATGAATGGATGTTTCTTACGAAAATCAGCTGTTCGGATGTGAATGAGATATAGTATTTATATTTTTGTACTAGATGTGCCCCGCGGTTTTACCCGCATTACTCCGCTTCTGTTGGTCTTAGCGTGATGATATATAACCTACTAGCAAACCGGGCGAACTCCGTTTCGCCACCAGAGACACCTTTTCTTTGCTATAAACCACACGGAGCCCGAGTCCTTTCCAACGAATGCAAAACCGTGGAAATCGGTTCGTGCGTTCTGGAGTTATAGCGTCAGGAAGGAAAACCCGACTTATTTTTATATAGTAGATTGCCTTCCTCAATAAATGGGCTATCTAAAACCGAAATAATTTTTCAAATCGGACCAGTTGTTACTAAGAATAGCACGTTCAAACAAACAAACAAAGCCCTCAGCTTTATAAAATTTGTATTGATAGTATTTACATATCTGTATGAAAGCTTTAGCCTCTCGGCAAGTAAAGCCACTACACGAATATGAATCAAAGATTTATATAACGGTGTCGAATGTAGAAATACATGTTTATTTTCGTATAATCAGCTTGAAACATAAGTTAATAACGCTATTACGTCCATAACTTTAACAAAAATATTCTAGTTCATTTCATGAAAATAAAGAAAAACTTCTAAATCGAACAGAACAATTCTATGAAATTTGCAATTTATCGAGTTTTTGTAAAGTTTCGGAATTCAGGTAAAACTAATAGAAAGTTCCCAAAAACTCTATCTGAATTGAGATAATATTTACCTTCTCGTTCAGTTTTTCGCGATTTTTATTTAAACATCCAGTTATGATTTTTATTCGTTCTAAATAAATTGAATCATAGTTGAGGGTTTTGCTTGGTATTTTTACCTTTAATAACCAAAAGAACATTTAAAAAATTAGTTCCGTTATGATTATCAAATTTGCAAATATTGAGAAATATATAATATTGTCAAACTATAATTATTTTTCTTTAAAGATAAATAAATTTATTTATTTAATCATTTAAAAACTATTATGGATAATTTTGAACGTGCTAAATGCACGGCACTTAACGAGCTGCAATAAAATTAACATAAATTGTAAGTTCTATATAGGCAATAAATTCATAACTCGAAATCCCGAACGCGTTAAAACAAATGTGCTGAAATAGTTCATAATTATATTGTAAGTAAAAATGTATTTTTAACCGATATTCCACCACCTACATTTTTTTTTATATATTTTGAACAATAGATAATGATTATGATTGTAGATCTATACAAATATTATATAGCTGAAGATTTTGTTTGTTTGTTTGAACACGCTTATCTCAGGAACTATGGGACCGATTTGAAAATAATAAGCACTGTTACATATATACGAGATCCATGAGTGCTATGGCTATACAATATACATAATATATTATTATACGCACAACGGGTGAAGCCAGGACGGGCCGCTAGTAATATATAAACCATTATTTTATTCAAACAATTATTAATTCTAACTTCGAAATTAATAATAAAAATACAGCCCAGAACTATTAAATTTACATTAACTTTAATTATAATTGAAAACTTGTCAAAGTTAGATGAGAATATTAATTTTATGCTTAAAATTTTAATACAGACCCTTGCTACGATAATGTAGCTACGGCGTAGAGCGTAATGCTTAATGCTACGCCATATTCGTGCTACGATGGTTTAATTTAAGCTGAGATTGTTTGGAAAGTGGGTATTCAATTGCTTTCGAATAAAAATATAACGCACTACGAATATCCTCTTTCGAGTAGATATTAATAAATGAGTGTGTATTTTGTGTCTCACTCCTAATTAGGAGTGTTTTAAATCCAAGGGTGACTAGTCTACGTCCATAACATTAAAGTATGCTACTGACAATGGCTTATAATATATAATATATTATAAGATACTAAATTAGTGAAAATAAACATTTACGGGAATTTATGAATTAAGATTTGAAATCATACTTTCTTATCCCAAGTACCATCTCTAAAGCAGCATTTATATATTTTCTTCTTTATTTCAAATGACGCTCTAATAAACATACCATTATAACTACAGGATAACATACTAAACATGCAAAGAGGCACATACCTTCATACATTGTCCACAAATGTACCTACATCAGTCTGCATAAAAAGCAAACACGGATCTATAAATAACGTTTTGCGACCGCAGTAGGGAGTTAAACTAATGTCCGGTCCACTCTTAATGTACAAAGTTTTTCAGCCACAAATCCTGGATTCCGGCCGGATTTAGGTTAAGATAGCTGGTACAAGTGATAGGCATGGCTTTTATTGCAATTACTATAAAATAAACATAGGAAATAGTTACAGAACATTCAATATAATCATCTATACTTCAATACTTTTTTATATTATAAAGCTGAAAAGTTTGTTTGTTTGTTTGAACGCGCTAATCTTATGAACTACTGGTCCGATTTGAAAGATTCTTTCGGTGTTAGATAGCCCATTTATCGAGGAAGGCTATAGGCTATATTATATCATCATGCTAAGACCGCGGAGCACAGTTAGTGAGTACATAATATTTGTTCCCACTGCAAGGATACAGGCCTGTTATGAATTTAAAGGTCATAATTCTAAATGGAAAATGGAAAAGCCGGGTTCCTCACAATGGTTTCATTCTTCCGTAGAGAAGGTAATAATGCGTAGTGTTATGTGTAATTTTAAAATTATTCAAATGTACATAAGTACAACTGTTTAAACTTTATTATAAATTCTATAAATAAATAAAATCTACAGTTAAACACTACATTTTTGTTCAAATAACGTATGATGCCAGTTTAGATGTTCAAGAAAATCTTGATAGATGGCGTAGAGATTCCCTTTGGACACTTGAATGGAAAGAACGCCTCAGTTAATACAGTTTCAAATACAAACTTATGATCAAGTTCCTTATATTTCGCAATTTTAAAATGTTGGTGTATTTATTTCTCTCATCTCCTTGGTTTTTAGTTGTTTGTGAATAAGCTATTAAGCCTACGAAGAGGCTTCGAGATTCTTTTAAATTAATTTATTAATGATTTTACTTAAGGATATATCAGCCCGTTTCTATGAGCAAGCCTTTTTTTTTCATTACCTGTAGATAGGTAATATATGAAACATACTAAGTCTATTGCAATTATAATAAATAATTTAGATTTATAAACCTAACCGCGTGAATAAAAGAATTTGTCTCTATATATTCCATTACAAACGCAAACCACACGCAAACTCTCACATTAAAAACAAATGAACACATAACGTTTAACAGTTAACACTATAATGCTGCAGCTGTAGGTGCCTCAATCACCATCAGAATCAATGGAACATAATATAATAATCATTTAGAAGATCGCACGCACGGGTTATGTTTATTGTTATTGTTGATTCAATGATTCACATAACCGTCAACTCCTTCATGTATTATGTGTAGACATTGCAAGTTTAATTAAAGTGAAGATATGCGCAATTTTACTACCGCTTTAGATTGTGTTTAGTAATGGTGTATTATAAACGATACATGATTTAAAAGGTCAATTCGTGAAAGGTATACATAATAAAAGAGTTTATATTTACATAAACTTATATATAGCAACTTTCCTCTTAATTATGTCAGCTAATGCGTGTTGTTAGAAATAAATATTTTTTTTTACAACCGCACATTACTGACTTTCGATATTTTAATTAAAAAAATTGTAAGAGTTGAACTCGAAAAGCAAACAAATATAAACAATCAAAATCTGTTTCACAAAGAACATAACCTTTACATACCTAGTACATGAACAACTTGAAAATATATGCAACGAAGGATCAAAATAATTACTGACAAGGCCGCGACTCGATAAAAACGCCACAAAATTTTCTCAATATAAACGACGAAAAACACCATCAATCCATTAATTACACACCCGTCCGCGGACTGCATGAAAAATGTAAATATTTAAATCTTTATTAACGCGAAATAAATTAAAGGAGATAAAAATTTCCGTCAGCACGCGAACGGTTGAGTGTTCCGTGTGAATTACGTTTTGGGTTCCGAAACTCAAACGGAAAAAAATACCTTTTAGGCTCACTTTGAGGGGTTAAGCTGAAATCCTACTACCTATCTACTAGGTACTACTACAAAATCTGCTACTACCCTTGAACACAGCATCTTGAAATATTGATACATAACAATGTTTTGTAGCAAAAATAGAGCAAAAATTGCTCAAACTATTTCTTACGAAGTTAGATTAGCTTTAATTTTAATTTCTAGTTTAATTATGATTATAGATTTTAATTTAATAAGTTTAAGATTATTACAACAAAATGTATGATTTATTTTTTTTAATATTTCCTTTAAGAATAATTATATTTTCTTCAATATTAGCTGAAACGAATCGTACTCCTTTTGATTTTGCTGTATAAATTTACAGTAACAACATAACAGGTTTATACGGAACCTTCGGTGCGTCCGACTCGCACTTGGCCGGTTTTATTTGAAGGATGCTCAACACCTGTGTTCAGCGCGCCGTCATTAATTTTCATTGGTCAAAATCGATGAAAATATGGTTCCTGGGTTTTGATTTTTTGGCTTTTATGCTGCTTTTAATGTTCATTTTATGTGTGTATTATTGAGTATGTGTGTGTTTAGTCATAAAGAATGTACATGCAGATGTGAAGCTGATTTCTATTCTAATATTGTTATGCTGAAGAGTTTGTTCAAAATATATTAGAGTGGAAATTATTTTATCAATACAATATTAAGTCTAACAAATTCACGATTGTTATGATAGAATGTAATACAATAATATAATATGAATTTAAAGCAGGAATTCAAAATAACACAGTACGTAGCTATTGTATTTTACATTAGCAATTACTGAGAGTATGTACGTTGGTTGATTATGAATGTGCGTATAATGAGCCTGATTTGGGCTTCTGATTTTCCTATTTTGGAGCTAAATAAGATTCAAATTATTAATCCAGATTATTTACTATCAAATTATTTACGCTAAATTTGATAGTCTAATTCTATTTATAGACTATGAATTTGATATTGTTGCATTTTCATGGTTTTAATTTTTTTCGATAGTGTGTAACTTAATACTAAAGGTAAGTAGATATTTACTTATATTTACATTTTTTGAATAAAATCAATCATTCTTCTATAATTCTTCAAAGCGGTTCTTTACTGCAATTAAAATCTCACTTATAACTAACAAGGACTAGATTAGAAGTAAATTTTCAATAATAGCGTTATGCCTAGTTACATAAAATATAAGAGCTCATATTATGCTCGTAATCATTACTCTATTTAACGAACCGGCTCTATCAAAAGAACTTACATTGCTTTTTAATTTAAGATATTTTTTTTTTTTTTATTAAACTTTATTAAAAACTTTTTGTACACATACAATAAAAATCTTACAAAATAACAATGCAATTTGTCTTTCTTAATGCCTTATACATAGTATACATATATTATAAAACGTCTTTTTTAATGATTTATACAGGATAAATTTCTTTTTTGGAGATTACATTAAAACAGTTTATTTTTTATTACAATTATCGGAATATAAGAGAAGATGTAATTACGATGACTTCTAACACTTCTCACTGAGATAACATTTGATGACCTTCAATTATATTACATATTAAAACATTGTTACATTTTATAATAGTTACAGGCCAAATATTTTATTAATAACATTAATAAAACGTACATTACGTAAGTGTTCTTTCGTGGATTTTGATTTTGTAATCTTTAACATATTTATTACAAGAAAACTAGCTAAAAAAAAAAATTCACGGCGATTACTACACGACAATACGAATTGAAAACAAACTTATCTCAGTATGCTTTAAAAAATTATTTACGTACCTATATTTAAATTGTTTTGTCTCCAAATTAAATTATATTTTACTAATACATGTTTAATAAGACATAACATTTCATACGAATTACGATAACTTATTGCAAATCATGCACTAACCAGATTGAAACAAAATGTGTACGTAAATGTGGGTAGAATAATTATTAGTACGTTACGGTAGACGATAGCAGTTATACACTCCGTGCTAGTCTAAGACTGTGTTACGGCAGAATATACGCTCCCGCCTCACAAATAAAGCACATAATTGCACTTGTTAGGCTGATAGTTTTTTCAAGGCAAGTCGTTATAATGAACAGTATATGCAATAAAAAAAGATTAAACGCACCACAAAATTAAAACAGATAACCAATACAATAATCGAAACTCATTTCACATAACTTTGTTTTAATGCTAACATTTTGCATGACTTCACATAGGTATTGTGTAAAATTTAATTTAGGCGTATAATATTGCGTACATGAGGTATGTGTGATTGTAAACATAGGAATTTATGAGTAATTAAAGCGGGTCCATACAGAGCGAGCAGCCTCGCGAGGCAATTGCTACGCGAAGCAGCTTTTTCTATGTCAACGTGGCTGTGCGGGGGAACATGACTGCACACTCGTTTAGTTTAATAACTCTACATTGTGTCGCGACCTAGCTATGTTACGGCCGGGGCACGGTCAAACATTATTGTATACTTTTTGTATGAAGTGAATCGTGCCTGACCGTGTCATTCGATCGTGCATGGCCGGGACACGGCGTTGAAATGTCAGGCCGGCTCAGGCACGATCCGGACCCGGTTCGGCTTAGCCTATATAATTATTTTTCCTCGGTTGAGCCACATCCACACTGACGGAGCGGCTTCGCAATCCCTTCGCGAGGATGCTTGCTGTGTGGACGCGCCGTTACAAAATTTCTCATTTTAGTCATGCACACGTGTGCCTTACGTTGATTAACAATTGTTTTAATTATTGCTATGCTAATTATTTCTAGTCTAGAAGCTTCTGTGTTCGGGTTATTATTTGCTACAGAGCGCTTCTGGGAATTGAGGCGTTTTGCTATCTATTATTAATTGTATCATAAACAATTGTTATTAGGAAATATATATTGTTTTTTGCTCAAATGTAATAAAAAAAACGATATAAAATAGTGCAAAGAGGTTCTTTTTCCGAATTTTGTATTTTCTCTTAAAATTGCTAAATACAATGAAATACGGTTTTCAGTCTTGTAATGATAGATTGAATAAACTATAAATTATACAGCATTCAAGTGTTATCTGCTCCATATAATAATATGGGACAGTCCTATTACATAATGCTATGCTATAATATTGTTCCACAGATCCGATCTATTTCTATACAAAACGGTGATTAGCTGTTTCCCAGAAAATTAACCTTTTCAGTATTGTCAACTTTCGCATGCCAATGATATTTCAAGATCTGGAAGATAAATATTATATTTTTTGTGTGACTTTTTAACTAATGTCCCAATTACATTGCAAGATTTGTAAATTATTTAATAGTCATTGTAAACATTTCATTCAAACTTACTTTACTACTCAATCGCGCAGGACATCCTATCTAATGATTACTTTTCGTCAATTATAACGTCGTTGCTTTGTTTGGTGTAATACCGTTTTAATTATAAATAAATAAATAAATCTGTATATGACCAATTAAATTCGCACTTTTTAACAATCATTTCGTTTTGTGTAGCAAATTTATTTCAATATGGCACAATAACGCACAGGTGACGGTTACGTTGTGAATATTAAACAGATTAATTCATTATTTTTTAATTTACACGTAAACGAACATAGACCCTTGTGAATATGGGGTTTGGGACACTCCACGTTTGTTTTACAATTACTCTTTTTGCAAAACCACGGGTACTATAGCAACTGCATCAGATATTGTTTTTAGTTACCATTGGTTTGGATCTGTTTAATTATTTTTTTTGTCACACACTAACAACCGAATTGAAGGGTTAGCGAAGAAAAACACTGTTAATAAGAAACATAATTAATAAATGTAATAAATAGTTACTTACTAACAAGTTAATAATCAATAGAAGGATCTACTATGCATATTGCATGTTGTAGAGATTATGCTTTTCGATACTTCCTGCAACAAATTTTGGATTCAATGTACAAAATACTAACATACTAAGTACTTATCTAATGTCTCGTCTACCACATATCCAGCAAAATATGTTATTTAAAAATATACAGTTCGAATAGCTTCACGCTGAGTATCGTATCGTATAAAAATATGGTGAAAACAAGGAAATACTCAATGGCGGAATGCGCAAAGCTCTTTCCGCTAAATCGAAACCCTTCCAATATTACAATATTACCGAGCTGAGAACACATTACCCGTCGTAAATAAACAGATGTCTCCATACACCATATTTTGTTGCGAGATTAGTGTGTGTGCACACTTGCGGCTGCTTATGTGCTTATAGTGTACGTTCATTTGTATTGTGTTGGTTTATAATGGGTATTTCAAGTGCTATTTTAGATTTCTATAAAATCGCAGGTCTATTGTGTAGATACAGAAAACAACTATGAGCCTTCTGTCATCGTTATGCTATGTAACATACAATTTACCTAATTAATTATATCATAAAATATGCTAGTAAAAATTATACGCTGAAAGATCGATTGAGGTATGGTTCAGCCGAAAGCAAAAACAAACTTTGTATGTGTCTTGATAAATTTACAACTTAAGAATAGTTGTTATGATTTATAGACTGACACAATTATACTTTAAATTTCAAAATTATTTAAATTGAAACAAATTACGTATTCAACATCTCTCAAAATTATTTAAACACATCATTGCAACAGTGTGTCCGCATCATAAGTCTAACCAAGCATGAAATGAATATACGCACATTTATCAATAATTTGATTATCGGATGTTACAATGGCGTTCTATGGAAATAAGCCTTATGTATGAGCGCAATGTACTGTGAAATAATATATTTACTGCATCGCTATTTGTATGGCATATAAAATGATGTGTTTGTATTTTTACTTTTCTTAGTCTTATTTAAGAATTTTGACTAAAAAACATGTACAATTACGTACCTATCATTTTGCTATAAATTACATTAAATTAATTAAATAATGTATAGTTGAAAAAATGTAGAGTAGGCTACGTAGGTAGAGTTTCAAATTTATTTCATTTCATTTAATTTCAAATAAAATATTGTGTAAACGATTTTCATTGAAAATCGTTGAAATCACAAAGCATACGAACATGATAAAAAAATGTGAAATAACTATGAATAGGAGCTGATTCAAACGGCTTGTTCGAATTAATATAGTTTGGTAATCCAGAGTCGAATAAGATATCTTTGCGAACTTTTAATTTCAGACCTTCGTTTAACGTGAAAACCCAAAACTTTGAGTTTTTATATTATGTAGTAGCATCAACAAAAAAGAAAACTTTCGTCGCACGTCCTTGCGTATAGAAATGCTATTTTAAGTGAGATCTATTATATTGGATACTAGCTGCTCCGCGCGGTTTCACCCCCGTGGCTCCACTCCTGTTAGTCGTAGCGTGATGATTTATATAGCCTATAGCCTTCCTCGATACATGAGCTATCTAACACCGAAAGAATTTTTCAAATCGGACCAGTAGTTCCCGAGATTAGCGCGTCCAAACAAACAAACTCTTCGGCTTTATAATAGGTATTAGTAAAGTATAGAGCTATTAAGCTCTTTCAATGAGAGGAAACAGTTTGTCGCGTCCGTTCCTTTCAGAGTTCCGTTTCTCTGAATATTTTATAACTCCAAAAATATTTTCTTTGACCGGTTCAAAGAAATTCTTATTTATTTACGCCGCCGCATTTTGGTTTACCGATATTTAAGAGTTGTTCAAGTTAAATGATATTTTGTAGATTCATGAGTGTGTTTGTATGTTTTCGTGTAACAATATAATGCTTGGAATGTAATACTTTGCAGGAAAACAATTCGTTGATAATATTCGAGCAGATATAATAGACACAATGTTTTATAATTTACTATACAATGTAAACAGTAATAACAATTATTTGGTATGTTTTTCATCTATAAAATGCGTTTAAAGACTCCATTTTACGAAAAAATAACTAGAGTTTAAAAAATCTATACAAAAATTGATTGCAGGTGGAAAAATAATTTGGTGAGATTTATACTGAACGCGACAAGCAATCTTGCAACCATTCAGATGCTTTTGATTAAATTGGAATAACCGCAATTTCAGAGGGACGATTAATTTTCATCGCACACGTGTTTATGAGCATATTATATTATGTTATTTTAACGCCAGGCTTGAATTGGATTGTAATATTTTGTTCAATTGATCAAAAGTTTTATGGTACTATATTTATTTACTATAAGATATACTAACATTTATACAAATATGTCACCAATTTTCAATTACATTGTTAAACTCTTTCATAATTGCAAACAATTCAAAATTTATGAAACCTCCAATAAGAAGCATTATAATATACTTATTTTGTATACTGACAATTACAAAGGGAATTAAAATGTAAAACTAATAAATTGTCAATACTAAACACACTAAACATTATTCTTTATTATCCTGATTCGTTTGGTTAAAAATTCCGTGACCCATTTGAAGTGTATTGTTGCGACGTTTTGATAAAAATATAACACGTTTTAATTAATTTTTTTTTACATGTCGATTTTTTATTGGCGGCAAACAACTGAATGGATTGAGTTTTAAAGGTTTGATGTTAACCTTTAAGTATGGACGTGGAGTCTCACAGGCTACTCAATGTTTTCGTTTTCATAGTTTCGCCTATTTCCCCCCGCTCCCCGCGATTGAGCGGCTCAGTAGCTTTTGTTTTAGTTGCCAAACTACCAACGAGGGAGGAGGTTGAGTCGTCCGGTGAATATTACGTGAGTAATAACCATCAAAAAATTGACTGGAGCCTGTCAGGCTACACGTCCATTGTTGTCATATAATATATTTTATAAGGGCGATTATGTTTGTTTCAGATTTTGTAGTACAAAATGTCAAATATTGTAATAATGCCGGTAATTTTAAATCAAAACGACCGTCTACGAGTTCTGTTCAAGGCCCAGTGAAAAAGTTTCCGTGTCGGTGATCCAACTTTCGAACAAAAAGTGAGTGAGTTGTTAGCTACGGATCAGTCTGACAATGAAGAGAATATTGAAGGTTTTTTTTATATTGGAGTCCGAACTAATACAAAATCATGAGAGTGACAGTGATGAAGATCAGGACCAAGATCAGGACCAAGATCAGGACCAAGATGAGGACCAAGATCAGGACCAGGAACCGGACCATGCCCTAGGAGAAGAATCGGATAGTGACAATATTCCATTATCGCAGTTAGTGACAAGCAACTATCCTAAAAAAACTAGCACGCATGCTTGTAGTGCCTCATGTGCAAAGACGTGTTATAAATACACGATTGCCAAGAGAACTGAGGTTGACTATGAATTGCGTTTTAGGTAATGATATGGTTACAGAAGGTGTCCAGGATCAAGAAACCATTCAAGGGTCCAGAAGAGCATGTAGAATCTGTCCCGCGAAAAAACATAGGATGACTACCTATGTTTGTGTTGGGTGCAAGAAACCTGTGTGTCTCCAATGTTCTAGACCTTTGTGCACTGACTGCCAATAAATTAGCGTTATTATACTGTTGTCAATATTTTTTGTATTAGTTACCTGAAGTAGGTATTTTGTGTTTTTGGTTCCTTATATATTATATTTTAAGAAAAAAAGACTCATTTTGTTATAGTAATAAGTTTGGCTGTTTTTAATATCTAAAAATGTAGCCTAAGTAAATTTAGACTTAAAAGTGCCATAATTTTTGATTTTTTACATTTCTATATTTTTTTAAATAAAAGTTGATTACATAAGCACGTTATTTTATTGCTAAATCCCTTAAATTCAATATCCAATCAGTTTTAAAGCAACCTTATATCAAATTCTCGAAAAAAAATGTGTGTACAGATAGGAGCCTGTGAGACTCCACGTCCGCAGTAGTGTTAAGAAAAATTTACGTCCATACTTAAAGGTTAATATTTTTTCATGCATATAAAAATCAATTGCTTTGCGTTAGTCTCGCAAAGCCGAAAATGGATATTGAATATTCTTTTGATTTCATACGGGGTTAGTTTAAAAAAAGGAAATAGCAACTTCCCAAAGAAGTAGCTGCGGAATATGAAACTGGTATTTAGTTTTTGTAACTGCTACCTTTTGTAACCTACTGCCATTTTCGTAAATATTTCTGTTATAAATAACGTTACATAAATAAAACTAAAAAGTACGCTTAATCTCATGAAATTATTCTTTTTTAACCGATCCTTGATAAGTGTACAAAGTTTAAATTAAATATGTCCATTTAAAGTGAATCTAAAGGAGTCGGTTACAAACATTTCGGTTACATACAAACATAAAATCATACTGATGAATAGTTCAGATAATGAGATAAAATTATTCCATCCCTTTTTTCATTTGCAGACTTTCTTCACACTAGTTTTCTAATTCTACGTCGCAATTTTTAATTACATACAAGCGTTTGAAAGGCCTTCCTACAGAAGCATTCATACCTTGTTATTCTCAGGTTGATCATTAAGATTCAGGCGCATTTGATTTATCTCAGTAATTTCCTTAAGAAATGATAATGACGTACATTTGGATCGTAGTAACGAGATGTGTCTACCAAAGAATGTTCGTATTATACAGCTTTAGTCCCGAGTATCCAGTGCCGACCCATCTCATTAACTTGATTATATTCCACCTTGAAACTGTTACGGCTTTGTAGGAGTCATCTCTCAAAAATCAGACGGTGCACGCGATTTTGGTTGTTATAGACAAGCATCTAGGAGGGGTTTGGAAGCAATTTCGTGTGTATTGTCGGCTAGTAATTTGGAGATGTCCCGTTGAGGAAAAATTTCGTAGGCGGCCACCAAACGTCACGTCCGGGGCACGTTCGAAGGCGCGGTGGGATATTGTGATATTTTTTATGGCTATAAAAGAACCGTGTCGTGCTTCATGGAGCAAGGGTTTTGTCAATGATCATTGGAGTGGAGTCGAGCCATCATTGTAGAGCATTTTGTTCGAGCGTAATTGTATTGTAGGTTAGAAGTTTTGGAGCACTTTTAAATTACAGTTGTTTGAAGTTTTGTATTTATTGCTAAGGGGCTTGGTTTAATTTAGATTTACGTAATTAAAATAAACATTTAAGGGCTCTTACTTTTTGTGGACTGAAAGTTTGAGTTTGAAAATGTTTCCATTTAATGGAAACATGGTTTATTTAAATTGAACTTTTAATAATTTTTATCGCTTGAATAAATAAATAAATGAAATATATTTATACTCAGAGTGATAATTTAATAAAATCGAACTCGAATACTTATAATATTCACTTGTATTGTTCGCTCAGTAAATCTAGACAGCAAAGTTAGTTCATTTAAGTTAAGCCATTACAATATTGTGCGAGAATAGAAACTTAGCCTACTTGTGCGGAGTATTGTATGTGATAAATAATTATATACTTACCTATTTATATATTATGTACTAGGTTTCCGCCCGCGGCTTCGCCCGCGCAGTTCCCGTTCCCGTGGGATTTCCGGGATTGCGTCATTTTCCCGGGATAAAAAGTAGCCTATGTCCTTTCTCGGGTATCAAAATATCTCCATACCAAATTTCATGAAAATTGGTTCAGTAGTTTAGGCGTGATTGAGTAACAGACAGACAGACAGAGTTACTTTCGCATTTATAATATTAGTATAGTATGGATTTATAGTATAATATTGAATGTAACATATTAAATATGGAATACTCTCAGGTATGAGTAACATTGTATATAACTTCTAGTTACAAGTAGAGTACAATATCGTGTATTATTTTTACAATTCCATGGTAAGTAAATTTGAAACTTTACCTACCTTGTTTAAAATATATCTTTCGCAAGTATATTATCATAAGTTATTAGACATCAAAAATGCAATCGAAAACGAACTTACTTAACAAACTGTTTTCACTCATACTTAAACACAAAATAACACGCCTTTAGCGCTAAAAACACTAGAATAAGTAGGTAGTTACTGAACATTGCTAGCACTTAATGTATAGAAGTTATCTCAGGACATAAATCTAAGTCCCGGGACTTAGTATGTAAATGGGACTTACAGGCAAATGACGACCGCCTACGTGCCTCTTGTAAAAGATAGTTTACTTCCTGTAGCCTTTTTTTTTCAATCTTTTACACACGCAAGACCGTAAATGTTTAAAGATACATTATAAAACCATCAGTTAGCGAAAAATATACGTTTGGAATTTTTACTTTGTATTTTTTATTTTGTTGTATATTTTTGGCTACATGTTTAAATGTGTGTGTTTCGTTGGATGTGTGTGCATGCGTGTGTGTGTTTTTGTGTGTACGTGTGCGTAAGTGTTCATCTGCTTGAGCTTTTATTAGATAATTATCATAAATAATGCAAATACATAATGTATTGAACATGTAATAGCTGTGACGTCACATATGTCTACGCGAGCTGGCAGAAAGCAATTTATATAGTACATTGTATTAATTTATACATGCATGTATGAACCAACATGGACAGGACAATAATTTGGCCAATTCCTGTTATTGCGCAGTATTCATGACATTTGTTGACATAATATGATTGGAAACACAGCGTGGGTTGAAATCCTACGTGCAGTATCAATGGGCTTTTATTAGGAATTAGATGTATATTGTGATTATATAGGTACCTATTATATTTGTATTATTATGTTTTACGTTTGTATCTAAGTTGCCTACAACTAGATGAGCTGATTTTGATGATTGCAGCTTTACATTTTTAATTTTAGATACCTGTTTAATAACGGGCTAATATGAAATGTATTTAAATTCAAACAACGTTTAAATAAGATTGCCTCGTCATTGTTTTTAGTATTCAAATAACATAATATCTACTAATACACGTGATTATTAGGATTTTATTATTTAATTTTTGTCGTCTCTTTGTCTACGTAGGAAATGTATAAAACACAATATGTAAATATAACAGCGTGGCATCAACAATAATATAATAATAATAAGTAGCCTTGTAATATACTTCGATAAGAAAATATGAAGACATTTCTTCTAGCCGAATGAAAATAAACAGAAAACAAATACCTATTTAACATTTATATTAGTTTGTAAATTGTAGCTGTCCTAAATACACAGTTAAAGTTAATATTTAGAGTTATTGTTACACCTACAGCCTATTTTCTATTTTATTAGCAAACAACGTCTCGTTAAAAAGCTAGTCGATTCTACATCGATGTGTTTCTATTCAACACTTAATATAATCGATACAATAATACAGTTCCTTTTCTATATTATAAGCTACTAGCGTTCGCTCGTGGCTTTGCACGAGTTTTCAAACGAAATTCCCCAGATTTTGTACTGCGGTTAAAAGTATAAAATTATATCTAAAAATGCTGAAAAAAGAAAAACAAACAAAAGCGTCTTTGCATTTAAAATATAAGATTTTATTCGATCCTATATCGTTTTCTAACTATTAGCCAATTAATAAAATCTAGACTTATTGTTACACCTATAGTCCTAAATTTTCTATTTCGATAGCACTAAATGTTTGTTCGATTAAATCTATTCGATTCTAAATCGATTTCTATCTATTAAGTATTAGCCACGTAATGAAATCGATACAGGAAGTAACCGAATTTCGCAGAGAGCAGGTGTAGGTATTTCGTAATGGCAATTTATTAGGGATTCTTTCCAATAAAGGACTCGGGAATAATGTTGCTTTTATTTCCCTTTGATAGTTTCTAGTTATATAATAAATGTAAGGATAAATACGGAGTTATGTTACAATTAATAAACTTGAGAGAAATGTACACACAGCTGTTGAAATAATAAATTATCATGCTTAAAATGCCGTATAAATTTGAATGAATTTCTAAACACAGATAATCTGGTAAATCATACAAGGAAACAAAAATGTTATACATAACAATTAAACTCTACAACTAGGTATTCAATTTATAGATTAAATACTGAAAGGCATTTTACAGCAAAGCAGTGTGTTATCGGCATAAATAAAAAATTGGTTGTCTGTAAAGTCGGTTTACTGACGATAGTTGAACGTGACAACGTCCGATTGTGCTTCTTTGTCGCTCGTTCCGCGCTCTCGCTTGCACTTCAAGCCTCACATGGAACGCCTCAGAGCGAGGTAACGCCGCATGAGTCATGTTTTTTCGTGCGTGCAGCCGGCGCTATCGAATTATAAGACGTTGTCACGTCAAAATATGAATAAATCGTTTTAAAAATCAAGTCTTCACTCAAACTCAATCATATCATATCACAAATATAAACGCACGCACTTATAGGGGATTACTTTGAAAGTTAAAATAAAAGGAAGTGACACAAAGCTGTCTCGTCTGTATTGTGGTTTCCAACAATGAGGGACTCTCAATACGAATGTACCAAGCATTTGGACAATAATCGCAATTGGAGAGATTGCAAGGCATAAAGGGAAATTTTTCGTAATAACATCGGTTATTTTTTTGAGGATGCAGTTTCATTTGTGAAAATTCAATCGGGTTAATGTTTGGGAGGTTTTTTCTAGGATTTGTCGAATTTATCACGTTGAGTGCTGGTTTGGGGTTTTGCTTTAATGTGTTAGTGCGGCACTATATCTATTGAATGTTATCGATACTTTATTATGTTTAAAAATCAAACATTTGAAGACAAAAATCTGACTGTAAATATAATTTTAACCTTATATATTATTCAATTATATACGGCTACACATAAAATCTTGGTATTAAATCCGTATTTTCTGCAGAGAGCATCAAATACCTATAGCTTTACCGCTCGGTATACCTACATACTATAAACATACATACATTTCAAACTCCATCCATCGCAATCCAGTTAAAACTCACGAAATTTTCAATGACAGAAACAAACGTTTAGCGCAAACTTCGCAACAGTTTCTCTAAAAATGTCACTAAAAATATGTCAAAGTCGCCATTGTGATAGGTGACGGAAGTTCTTTTGTTGAAACTATGTTGACAGTGATATTCTGGTGGGGTATAATTAGTTTGGCTTGGCCACTTGTCCGGTAGAAATAGATGGACCAAAATAAGTGGGATTCCGTTTCACGCGCGATACTAGTCGCGTAGTGTTGAACTAAATATGTTTTATTTTTAATTGTTGTCAAGTGAATATAATAAAAGTTATATTATTAAATGTATCATCAATAGTTTGTTAATACATTCGTCGTTATATGTTCTATTTTTTTAGTGCATTTACCATTTCTGTAAACGGTTTTCAATAACACGATAATTGAAAATCACAAAATTAAAGCACATGAACTCTGTTTTAGTTATATACTGAGATTACAATCATGAGCATTTTAAAAATAGTTCGTTTAAAAATATAATATATGGGTATCTACTTATTTACAATATCATCAAAATACTTACGATACGTTAAATATCTTACAGAACTAGGTACAATATCTTTGTCTACATACCAATAAAAATTAAACCATACCATTAAAACCACAGTTAAATTCTTTCATAAAATAACACAGTTTAAAAACTAACAACACCATTTCTTACATAAATTGTCTTCAAAACATCCCATATAACCCATCAACTTCACCAAACAAAATACCGATGTTCCACTCTTATATAGGGTGTCCCAACAAGAACGCAAGATTTAAATTTGGCGCCATTCGAAGTGTCATTGTTTTACATATCAACAAGTGTTATTTTTTTTTAGTAGAAGGTATAAAGTTAGTGAAAATGGAACGCTAAACGAAGGATCAACGCATTCTCATTGTAAAATTTGTTTTACCAAAATAGTGAAAGTTTTGCGGCTACAGTACGCAAATTGCGATCAAAGAAATTGCGATCAGTAAAAGAGATTAATGGAAAAATTTGCTGAAACTGGGTCTGTTCGTGATGTAAAGACAACAACGCGCCTTCGACCTGGTCGATCAACCGAAAATATCGCAGCTGTATGTGATGATATCGCTCAAACTCCATCCATCTCAATTCAACACTGAGCTCCAAAAATTGGTGGTTCCGAATCCACTATGCAGCGAATTTTGACAAAAGATTTGCGTCTTGCATGCTGGAGGGGATGTGGTTTCAACAAGACTTCGCCACATGTCATACAGCCAGAGAAACAATACAATTGCTGCATCAGTCATTTCTCGGTCATGTTACTTCACGCTTTGGGGACCATAATTGGCCACCTAGATCATGCGATTTAGGGGTTTTTTTGAAATAGATGGTTTATGCGATTAAGCCGACGATGACTCAAGCCTTAAAAGACGAAATTGGACGCTGTATTAATGAAATACCACAGCATTTATATAAAACGGTCATTGAAAATTTCATTAAAGATCGCGTATGTGCCAGCAAAGCCGCGGTGGCCATCTCCCTGATGTGTTGTTCCAAACAAAACCTCATCTTGTCTACTTTACGATATAATATAGTTTTCACAATTTTTTTTTAATATCTGCGTTTTATGTCAAATTTAAATCTTGCGTTCTTGTTGGGACACCCTATATATATATTGAGATACAAGTTACAAACAACCATACACGAGGACTCAATCTCCAGAGAAATGAAAGAGCTTTGATCCCATCAATTTACCTTTTTATTTGTATCAATTTGGTTTATGGTCTGCATTGATGTTATAACATGGGTTCAAATGGGCTCTTGATATAGGTTAAGAATGTTAGATATTTTTATCTACCACTAATATAATTCACTAAATTATGAATTTAAATGAACAACGAAACGAGTGAGAAGACAGCTATATGAAGTAAAGTTTTTAAAACTACATAATCTTAAAATATGTAAGTGTTCATAATATACAACGAATCGAATGGAAAAGTAAATTGAAAAACAGATATAAAATATATTATCTCATTGTCACAATTTTCTTTTTAATAACACCAAAATAAAAACATACTCTCTCTTCTAGCCACGACAAACAATGTAAATATTTAGTACATACTAGACCTGTTTGAACTAAAAGCGCTACTAAGAAAAGTTCTATAATAGCAGCAAGCAGACATGGAACTAATGACACGTGTAGCCAGTCGAGCAAATCTCCAGAACAGAACTGAGAATTCCCGATCGCTTCCCGTTGTACCTGTCGTCTGGTGGAGTACAGGACAACAGGTGGTGGTAGGGCTGTCAACGAGTTGAATACTAACATAGAACTGACAATGGAAGAAGTAATTATAGTTTTTGGGTGGATCATTGTGGTAATAAATTTGAACTATCTATGAAATAGTTTTTTAGTTTACATTTTTAGTTTAAATATTATCCATAAGGCAAAGTAATGAGTATAAAAAATGAAAAAGTTTATTGCAAATTTTTTATATCTTAGTTTTTAGTTCCTAGTTTTTCGCCGCATCAGTTGCATCCCTGGTTTTATAAACTAAAATAAATATAACGTAAATTTGCCTTAAAAATTCACCGCAATAGAATGATTGTGAATAATTATCACATATATCTATTATTTTTAGTTCAACCCATTAATCCAAAAAAGACGTGTGGCACTCGGGGACTGCCGCGGTAAAGCTATTGCATAGCATGCCTTCAAGCCACACCTCCGAGCCCGTCGGAGTGGGGAGCGTGAGGTTTTTTCGTTACGGAATTTCTCGATTCGGTCCCCGCGCTCAAGGCCCGCGATAGAAGCTATGCAATAGCTTAAAATAAAAATTATAATTTTTTTTCCCTCGAATCCATATACTCAATCATACTACATTTATTGAATTTATCTTATTTTTTTGTGCATCTGCTAACCCTAACCCTGGCTGAGTGCCAAGTCAGCCGGCGCTTGCAGCGTCTAGCCTGCCCTGACGCAGGCGCATGAGACCTAACGTCTGGACTGAATTACAACATAATAACGTGGATTAGAAGCGCTTTTTATATTTACTGCGTGTTTTGCTCGAATATGATGGATGGTCTGGTTGAAATATATATGATAGACGTTATAAGTGGTACAAATTTGATATTTGTTTTGTTTGAATATGTGTAAGGAAGTGGTTGGAGCATGCGTGTATGAAAACAGAAAGAAGTAAAACGAAAATAACAAGATTGAAGACACACTTTTCATATTTCAAAGACTTCCATTTTTATGAGGGTTATATTTTTTTAAGACAAGGGCCAGATGTCAATAGATGTAACATTTTATGTTGGAAAATGTTAATGCGTTTTATATACTATTTTATTTCTATAAACTCATAAATTTATATAATTAATGTAACGACTAATTCCTTTTAACACATTCCGTTATAATTTAACCATCTCGCATTCTTTCGTGTTAAAAAATAAAAATAGACAGCGGTGAAGTTGTAATACATCGGAATTTTGAAATGCTCCAACGATTTTAAAGGCCGCTCAAAGAGCGCTTTCAAAGGCAGGCTAAATGTCGTCAGGTTCGCACTTAAAAGCTTCGGTGTGACGTCACAGTTGTGTGTCGTCTTTTCTCCGCTATCCTTTATAATTACCGTCGCGTAATCTGACGTTATTGTGTACAAACTTGTTGACAACGGCTCAACAAATGAGACCTACGTCTTGGTACACTGGGAACAAATGGCTGGCAGGTTGCCACTGTTAAATGTCAGATACTAGTGGGTGTACCCAGCACATTTGACACCTAAATGGTGGGCGGTCTATTGTCTCGCTGACCAATGGAAGCCGTAGGCGTAACACCACACCTTGACCAGACATTAGGAACACGTCTGATCGCTTGTCACGTTAAAATATTTTGTCTGACACAATTTGTTTTGCTCAGCGCTTCTGAATGCAGACTTGTTACTTGTTATTGTCATTCGTTTAATAGCTATTGCATATTTGCATATTTAGATATAAAATCTAACACGATTTTACTCTAATTATAATTACGACCTTCTCATTGATTTACAACTACAGAATATATAGCGCTACATATCAAACACGTTAGAAATTTGTCACCTAATTGAATGATTTACAAATATTAATAGCGAAGGCCACAATCAAAATACTATAATATCTAGTATCATCCGTATTTCCGAAATTCAATATTATTTGTATAGTATAACGATAACAATTCCAACTTCCAGCATATCCAGGAAAGACTTCTCCCATCGCATTTTAACAGAGCTAGATTGTAGAAATAAGTGAATGGTTCTTCTTCTTCTCTGTAGAGCAACATTATCAAATAATTCCCAAAAGCTAGAATTACCATTCCGTCCGTGGCTTTCAGAACGAAAGTAAATTATAATGAATATTTAGGTTCACCAAATTATTGGATTATCACCGTGGTAAAAAGTAACCTATATGTCAATCTCTAGCCTTCAAACTAGCCACAAGATACATAATTACATGGATACCATATAATGGCTCCGTTGCGTCTAACAGTGCATTTACATCAAACGAGCGAATGGTCATTCTAACCCACTATGTCAATTTATTTTAGTGTAGAGCATTCTTTCGTTGTTCTAAGTGCGTTCGAAAAGATTTTATGCATGTTATAATACTGAATAACACTGAATACGAGTTTTTGTTTACACTAAAAGATCACGAAATAATGCTTTTGTCACCTTTTGCTCTAGCTCTAGCTCTATGTTTTATGTTAATTACAGTTAAAGAAAGGCAATGAAACAAACACACTTTTGTATTCATAATATTAGTAAAGAGGTAAGTATTCACCAGGAATTTAGAAAATATATTCATCTTCGAGGAGCTTCCATTAAAATTGTACATTGGAGCACGTGTACAGCAATTTTCTAACGCTAATTTCTCTTGGCGTATTCCCATTGTAGCCTTGATTGGAGCGAAAATTAAACACGTATTTTCTTTTACAGGTAACCTTCTTCTCTTGTCTTCTACTAGTCAGTAAGTAGTGTGGTAAGATTTTATGTCATTTATTTATGAGAATTGATGGAAGGAGGGATATAATTATTTCGTTAGTCCTGATAGTCTGATGCTAGTTTTAATTAAATAATTTATAATGCGCAAATTTATATTGCAACTATGAATGGTTTTGCCAAACGAGATTCAAAATAAATTTATTTTACGTACGTATTTTTAAATTTAATTTACATTTCTATAATAGGATTGTTACTAGATTTTACCATCCGACATTTTATCTGGTCAAATAACTCTAACAACTGAAAACAACCTCTGGTTTTAATGTCACAGATAACATAATATAATATCGCTGTTATTTTAATGTCCCTTATTTATTACTATGTAGGTATCGTATTTGAAAGATCTTTAATTAATTGTCGTAATACACTTTGCGGTTTTATTTTTTATTGTCCAAGTAATTTATCGCCGACAGCTGTTTAAGTATATTTATTTTGAGCATTAATTGTCTCTAGTTTACACTGCAATGTTCCTGAGTTTAAATGTATAAATAGATTGCGTTCATATAGATAAATTTGTTTAATCATTCATTCATTCATTTTAATGTTTAATTACTATAATAGCGGTAATCTGATCTGATTTTTTAATTTATGTGCAGCTACGATATAATACCGTAGTTATAAAATCTTTAATGTTATAAGTAAGTATAATTAATCCTTTACTTTTTAATTTATTGGTCTATATTCTTCGTTATAATATTTGGATAAATAGATATGTGTATGCCTCTTTCTCAAATCATAAATTTTTCTATTCGGAATAGTGTTTCGTCGTATCGAAATTTTTTAACGCCTGAAGAGTCTAATGATTTTTATTTTACGTTAATAAATAAATGCTGACGCGTAATAAAATCAAACATTCGAACGAGACGGAAGGAAAGCAAGTCTGCATATAAACCTTTTATTACATCTAAAATAATATTCGCACGAAGCGAATTGTAAATAATAAAATTATATTGAGATAATTGTTAAAACAGCGAGCGAGTAATGTCCGTATCTCTTTGTAGTTTCACATGTCATGCAGTGTCACACGTGTTACGATCTGCGAGTGTCCTACTTTACAAATATACGCACGGATTTTTATAATTTTCAGTATGGAGGTAATGTAATAAAATTTGAATTAATATTTAAGACGTGTAAGACGTTTCTTTAGTATAAGACTTAATATTTAATTTTTGCATTGTAATTTTAATAAGGCATTAATTAAAATAAAAAGCGTAACAGAATTTAATGAATGTAAGTTTAACCTCTGAAGATCAAAAATATGTATGAATAGGTTATAGGAATTATTTATTTCATGTGTACCTTGTTTAATATTTCAATGATATTATTTTATAAACCGAGATTCAAAAGCCATTCCGGTAGCAATCATAACACTATCCTTTATTGTCCTCAACTTCAAAAGCTACGAACAATCTCAGCGTCTAATTACAACAGCGTCTTTGATAGCACAATCATTTTCTTTAACAATCAATAGCAAAGAGCCAATGATATGCATTCGGCTGTAATCGCACGAACAAAGGGAAGCGGATATCTTCTAATTAGGACACAATTTCAGACCAGCATTGTCTCCGAAATGGGTCGGGCACAGCTGACTGCAATAACTCGCAGTGTCGTTTTAAAGATTATAGAAGTATTATTAGACGAATCGCGTTTTAATTGTATTACGCCTTGATCTGTTGCCACTATGAATTTAAAAGCTTTTTAAAATGGCCGCCACTTTCAAACTATGAGCTAAGGTAATCATTTAATTTAATGGTTCTATCGGAATTTATAGTGTTTGTAAATATGGTGAGTGTTGTAATAAATAGAGGTGAATATTTTGGGGATTGTAAACCTTTTATTCTATCTTTTCGTGTTGAGGTGATTCACTTTATGTAGTCTACCAGATTATAATTTTATTATTAGACTAGCTGTGCCACGCGGTTTTACCTGCATTGCTCGGCTCCTGTTGGTCTTAGCGTGATAATATATAGCCTATAGCCTTCCTAGATAAATGGGATCTCTAACACCGAAAGAACTTTTCAAATCAGACCAGTAGTTCCTGAGATTAGCGCGTTCAAACAAACAAACACTTCAGATTTATAATATAGGTAAGTATAGATTTAATACAGAACCCGGCAACGCAGTACTTATAAATCTTGACTCATAAACCAAGATAGATTTCATAGAGACATGTACATTTATATTGTCTGCTAGAATAAATTACATTTTATGATCTCAGATCGCATTTGAAGCAAAAAAGCTAAAAAGCTGGAATTATTTTACTTTGACTTTAATGTATTCAATCTATAAATAATTAATCTATACTTGTAACATTTTATATTTATAAAAAAATAATTTCAATGTTTTTCTGTTTTGAAGTGAAATTTCTTTAGGCGCGTTGAGACTTGAGAGTAAAACTTCATGGTAGCGTCATGGCAATACTGTCACTACATGGAGTAAGGTGACGATTTTGTTATTTTTTAATCTTGCCAAAGAAGTTTCACTTCTGACACGCTCTTTTTTTATTCGAATGAATATTCCCAAATTTTATATAATTCTTAACTATAGCTCAAAACACACTTGGTTATTCAATAAACAAAATAATATTAACTTCACAATGTCAAGCACGTTTAAATTCGTAGTAAACGGACTGAACAATGAACTGCAAACTTTCAGCTAGGGTTACCAACATTTTATTTATAAATAACATATTACTAAAAATTCAGTCAGTGAAATACATATTTTTGATTAAAATATTTCTATGTCAACGTGTAAGAAACAAAAAAAAATATATGAAGAATGCACAGTTATAATAATAATCATCATCATCATTTTAAAATATGTTAAGGCCTTATCATAACCACAGATTGCTTATAAAAAAAGCTAACATGTAGACCAATAAAAACCAGGAAAGTTTCAGATAGATGGACCAAAAGATTTATAAACATTATATCAACATTACCGTTTTGATTTAAACGAAAACTTGCTGCTTTTACATAAATTATTTATTGCTTGCATAAAAAATGTACAACAATACTTTGCGCCAACCCTAATCCCTACTAATGGGAGGAAAGGTCATCGCACAAATATATCTTCGCTTTAAGGTGATTGCTACGATCTGTTCCCAGCCAATGTCCCGCTAGATGGCGCTGAATTCTACATTTCTAGTTTATTTGAGTTTTTGCGTAATTGGAAAAGATTAAGGTCGTAGGAATAGTCATGGCGGTTACTGAATATTATATTTTATTTAAATATGTCATATCATTGCCTTAAAATCCACCCAATTCGGTAAAAAAATGCATTATAACATCTGTCATTACATACAGGGTCGTTTACACACACAGACGTATACAAAAATGATAAAGATTTAAGTCTAGATGGCGTGAATGTAAAACAAGTAGGATTGTTATAAAAATAAAAGTTATATTTGTTGGCGTAAACTATTTTGTTGTAATTTTGGGAAATAAATAATGTCAAAATTGATTACAATAAAACGCAGTTTTATTTTATTACATTACACTATTGTTTTTTTTATCAAAACATGTATTTGAAGTAGCATATACCTATGATATAATATTATGCTAAGAATAATTATTCATACAACAACAAATCTAAAACACTATTTACTATGGAAAAAAACCAGGAAGGTGAAAAAGATATTTACGATTTCGACGCACTCGACTTTTAGTAAAATATAGTAGGTAAAAATTAAACAATGGTAATGTAAATTCTAAACAAACTACTACCAAAATACAATTAGAACAAAAATCATTTGACTTGTTTATTTCACCCAGAGGCCAGAGGCGGCTCGTGACAAAATTGTATAGGTGTTCACTTGAAATAAAACAACGAAAATACAATAGCGTTCGGGATGATTTATTACAAAAAAATGAGCACCACATTTTATAAATGTCTATAACACTAAAAATTACAAAGTACAGGCTATTTCAAAACGAATTCAATGACTAGGTATCAATAATTAGTAAATCACCGAATTTGCATTCGCGAGCGTAGGTATCCATAGTGTTTGTCACTGACGGTCACTGACCTCTATAACTTATAGTTATAGAGGTCAGTGGTGTTTGTTGTGTAAACATGTATGTATTTGAGTAGTTAGTAGCATATTATATTCTGAATTTCTGATCCATGCCTATTCACTCAAAACTAATAACACTAATGATTTGTAACAGTAAATTATTTCAATAGGTAGGTATTTGAACATTTCCCAACAAGACGTAAGAATAATTATTCGTAGGTATACAAGATACAATAACAAATCTAATACACTATTTATTATTTTATTATTTACTAGCGGTCCGCCCCGGCTTCGCCCGTGGTACATGTTTACGTTTTCTCTCCATAAGAAGTAATAGCTAGAGAGCTAGCGCAAAGCTACCTGTATGTATTTGACCAGACCTGGATTTTTGTGTGTTGATTCCCCTAATAATACCTACTATACATGAGATGAGGAGTCACTAAGCCCAGAGTGGTGGACGGGGCGCGCGCTTAGGTAAGACAGGTGGAAATTTTTGGCGAACTTTGAAACCATTTGACCACGTCTGCCATTTTGATATTTGAAAATAGATTATTATTACTATCGGAAAATAACAATGGCAGACCATTATCACGCGGATAACATTCTGGCAGACACTTATGAAAGTGCTGAAAAAAATACAATTTTGAAAGTATTTGACCAGATCTGCCATTCATATATTTTATTTATTAGGGTCTTAAAAACTTATTTTCGAAACGGCAGACATTTTCATTGCGTACAGACTTCAGCAGACAACAAAACTTTACAGACTTCAGCAGTCAACAAGACTTAGCTTCTACATGGTCAGATGTATATATGTATTACGTTCCCTGACCTTACATCAATGATTTACTTTATTAATGTTTTTATGGTCATTTACATTTAATTTTGAAAACTATGGAATAAAATTTATAAATTTGATGATACAAAACTAAATATACATTTGTAAAGAATCTCAAATATAAAGTTGTGTTGCAAATAACAAATCATCATTTAAATATTTAGTTTATTTCTTTATTTAAGAAACAATTAACAATTACAAAACAACATAAAAAAACACGCATGCATTTATTGAAATGTTCATTCATCATCACTATCGTATGGCGTTGTGTGACTCGTCTTCATAATCCATTGAATCGGATTCTGTAAAAGTAAAACGTAAATTATATAATAAAAGAAATGAGTAAAGTCAAAAATAATTATTAAAGAGTTAATCATTATAAACTTACCTAGTAAGGCAATGCCTTTGATGTCGCACGATGCCGCCGCGCCGCCAGTGTAGGTACTTCTGCTGCTAGGGTTGCAACAAATGGGAAATAAAACAATTGTGATTATTACTATTATGATGTAATCATTTATTCATATGTACATTCAAAACAATTGCGATTATTAAATCTGATGTAATTATTTTTTCATAAATATATAATTATTATTAATTACATAATATATTGCACTGTGAAATATTTACGTATCACTTTATTTTTGATGTTCTTAATTGTCTTTTATAAAATTTAAGTGACGCATTCGCATTGGGATCAACAATCCGATAAGAAAAGAATGGAGACAACATATACATAGCTTTGATTTCAATTCTACAGATACAAAATATACAATCTATCTAAAATGATACAACGGATGTTTCCTGCGTTTTCTCGTCAAAATACCGAAACAACGTAATTATTGTATAGTAGTTGGGCGTGAAAGTAAAAAAACAAATGAAAAGTGTTTTCCATATGATTATTTATTAAATTTACGCGATTAAGAATAATTTCAACGATACAATTTAGTAACCGAGAATTCAGAGGATTAAAGAAAATACCTGCCTGATCATTTTATCAAACTCTAAAAGAATTATGGTTATTTCGCATCACTCGGTTTATTAGTTTGGTAATAATTATTAAAGGTACAACCCTAGCCATTGAGTCGAACGGTAGGCAACACAATATCGACTTTGTGCGGGTACATATGGTACATTTCTTCTTGCTGTGAAGCGTAATTATTATTATTAAGATTTTTTAGGCTATTTTGAATCAGCTGTTCTAATTTAATTCTAGAAATTTATTAAAACGTGATTTTTTTAAAAGTATATTATGAGTTTATAAATACCTCAACCAATAGTTATTGTGTCCTATCCTCATTTCTTTATATCTTGGTAGTTAACTAAAGTGTTAAATTTACATAACCTCAACAACAACATTTACACTGCCACTGCACTAAAACTAATATGGAATCCATCACACAGTCTATTGATCAGATGTTTGAAGTGTTTAACCACAGAATGGATGAGTTCCAAAAGGATCTCCAGACAATTTCAACAGCCCCAATGGGTAGCCCGTCTTCTAAATTAGCGTCTGACTTTACAGTCTTTCGCACATTTGTCTTGACATCACTACAGTGTCTACAGTCTGAGGTTATCCTCCTGAGTAGGTAACAAAACAAAAGTACCTACGACGGACGACCACGCTTCGAGTTGCCAAACACACAGCCAAACAACAATAATGAGTAATAAATTGTTTACAAAAAAAACAAGTTTTCCATTTTTCTGTATGAGTAGACAGAACTTCAAAACGCCACCTGCTACGGTTTATATTATGAACGATGGTTATAAAAATAAAAGTTATATTTGTTGGTGTAAACTATTTTATTGATCAATAATTTTGGAATTTAAAACTGTCAACATTGATTACAATAAAACGCAGTTTTATTTTATTACACTATTGTTTTTTTATCAAAACATGTATTTGAAGTACCATATAATATTATGCTGATCCAAGCATTTTCACTCAAAACTAATATCACTAATGATTTGTAAAAGTAAATTATTTCAATAAACATTTCATAACCAACAAGTAAGAATAATTATTATTATTCCTACCTACAACAACAAACCTAAAACACTATTTACTATGGGAAAATAACCAGGAAGGTGAAAAACATTATATTACCTATTATTTACGATTTCGACGCACTCGACTTTTAGTAAAATATAGTAGGTAAACATAATATTATGGTTTTGATTTTTGCTACTAGTATAAGAAAACTGCGTGTTCAAACTACTTGTTTGTCTGTCTGAAAATTCGGAAGTACTTTGGTAGTTTACCGATTTATAATAATATTGTATATATCGTTGTTTAAAAAATATTCAAACACAATAAAATATGATATACTGATTTATCACTGGTTTCAGTGATGAACTGATGAGTCAATGTTAGCCACTATACTTTCGTCATACGTGTGTATGATTGATGTGATTTGCAACGTGGTGATATTTCAGAAAAATCACGGGTCAAATTGTCCCACCGAAAATATAACTGCGTTATAAGAATAACTATACCTACGATAAATTATACATAATACAATATAGTCTCAAATGCATACTAGTGAAATATTTTATTTGAATCAATAAAATAAAAAAAAAATAAAAAATAATAATAATACAAAAATAAATTCACAACACAAGAAAATCCGCGCGCAAATCATAGCGCGTGACAATGAAATCAAGAACTTTCGAGCCGACGCGACGCGGACGACGAAGGAGCCTAACAAAAGTACCTACAATCATAGGCGGCTCGTGACAAAATTGTATGGCCGTGTTCACTTGAAATAAAACAACGAAAATAGGTACCTACAATAGCGTTAGCAGTACAAAAAAAATGAGCACCACATTATAAATGTCTATTTATACACTAAAAATTATAGAGTATTTCAAAACGAATTCAATTATTATTTAGCAATAATTAGAAAATCCCCGAATTTGCATTCGTGATCGTATTCATAGTGTTTGTCTACACTAATATTATAAAGAGGAAAACTTTGTTTGTTTGTTTGATTGTAATGAATAGGCTCATAAACTACTGGACATTTTACCAATGTTTGCAAGTTTGTGATTACTTTGATAGTTTACCGATTTATAATAATTGTATACTTATATCATTGTTTAAAAATATTCAAACACAATATGATATAGGTACTGATTTATCACTGGTTTCAGTGATGAACTGATGAGTCAATGTTAGCCACAATACTAATCACTTTCGTCATACATGTGTATGAACTATGATTGATGTGATTTGCAATGTGGTGAAATTTCATAAAAATCACGGGCCAATTTTTTGTTTTGAATCCCACCGAAAATACATATATTACTAATTGCGTTATTAGAATAATTAATTACTATACCCACGATCAATTATTACAATTTACAATATAGTCTCAAATGCATACTAGAGAAACATTGCAATTTGAATCAATTAAAATGCATAGCATACAAAAATAAATTCACAACACAAGAAATTCCGCGCGCAAATCATAGCGCGTGTCAATGAAATCAAGAATGTAATTTTATATCAAGCCGACGCGGACGACGACGCCGAACTAAAGTACCTACAGTACCATTTACCTTCAGTGTACAATACAGTTTACAGACCTACGACGGACGAACAATAATGAGTAATAAATTGTTTACAAAAAAAAACATAGTTTCTAAGGTCATTAGTTTTATTTTATTTTATTGTTATTTTCTTTGAACGATTGGAAATGAAATTACTCAATTTTTACACAGAACTTTGATTTATTAGAATTATGCTCATTATGTATAAGATAACGAACGCGAATGCACGACATCTAGCGTCAATGTCTAAACATCGCCTTTCGTTTAGACATTGACGCGCTAGATCTGTAATAAGTATATAGTCTATGCGCTAGATGTCGTGCTTTATGTCGTGTTTCGCTTGGCAAAAGTCACGCACACTACTGTAGAAGTGTCAAATTTTTCCGGTATTTTACTGTTGTTTTTCTAAGTAAATATTGTAAATTATTGATTAAAAAGGTCGAACGCGCACACATTTCATTATAGAGAAGTGATAAAATGATTAGTTTTAAAGAAATAGTGTCTGTGTTAAGTGTTTAGAGGTAATCAAAAATGTATGGAGGGACGGTCGGAACATCCACCTTAATTGAAGCAAGTGGTTATGTTTTTGACGTTTGATGAATATTATTTCAGCACAAATAAATGTGTTGGAATTATTTTACATTTGTATCTCTGATACTCTACATTTATTTTACTAGTTAAAACTTGTACCCACGCTTTGTAATAATTACTTGTATGTATGTATTTTATTTTATAATAAATATAAAATAGGCACGTAAGCAGTTATCGGGACTGTTGATAGGTACAAGTTCTAAGTAAATATACAAAGTTGAAAATTTACAACTTTTAATATTAAAATAAAAACATAATAACATTAGCATGTCGCGAATCTACCCATAAGAGTTCCTAAGTACAACGCGGCTTAAGCTTCAATTCTATCAAAAATCGAATGGTGACAGCCCTAATCTCTACGCTAGAAAAGGTCACCGCACAAATAGCGAGCGGTCCGCCCCAAATACGCGCGCACGCCGCGGCACGAGCGAAAACACGCTTCCCTTTGACACAATCCGATTGGTAAATAAATCACGCGAACGCCTGACAATTGATTGGTTTTGATGATGGGATTGGTAGTTTAAAACTGGAATCGCTTGATCGGATTTCAATGTTAGTAGAAGCATTACCTATAATATCTGTGGTAGTAGGTAATTAAGACGAGTCGTGTTATGCTTTGTGAGACATAAGGACAGTTGCCATTCCTGTGAATTTAATGTTTCACATGAAAAACGTATAACTGTAAAGCATCGTGTTATCGTCATTCAATACGATAATGTACTGTTTACGTAATAGATAACTATCACAAAAATAAGATTGCCAAGAATTACAAATAAGTTCCGATTTCATTCCGTGTAAATTATAAAAGTGTATAAATAGAGCTTGCTGACAGATAAAACATATTGACGAATATGACTACAGACTATAACTTCAGACAGAAAACGTTTTTATTTTTAACTGGGCATTCAACCCATTTATCTACATAATATCATTGTCATCAGTGTCATTTGATTTAAAATATTTAGTGTAAGTAAAAGTATCTTAAAGTTCACAAAATAAATATCAGAAAACTGATAATTAATAATAGTTTCTAAAATTAAACTTTAAATATTTTTATACCTCGACTCACAATAACTACTTTTATTTAACGAAAATAAATTCTACTCGTATCTCAAAATGAAGACGTTAACCGGATATTTAAAGGCATTATAAACAATGATATAATATATCTTATGAGAAGTTCAGAGTTGAGGAAAATGTGAAAAATAAATACTCTAACAATTTTAACAATCAGTAGGAATTTTTATACAGGGACTAGTTTTTCTACCATAAATACTTGAGCAACATAGAATTATTATTATATTATTATGATTGAAGTAAACAGTGACATAAGTGGATAAAGTAAAGTGTTAATTGCAAGTTTTTAAACTTATATTACAAAGAGAATAAATTTCTATTTCTGAATATTTGTATAACCCCAAAAAATAACGGATTGATTTCAAAAATTTTTACAGCGGGAGTGACTGACATAAAAAAGAAATTTAGCTTTCCCGTGCGGAGCTGGATCAACTGCTAGTGATTTCTATTTGAGTCCATTTTTGCCAAGTTTTGGCAAAAACTTCATCATTATTACATCATACATAGCATGTTTAGCCCTTAATGAACTAAAATGCTATGTATATAACGAGACAATATGTAAAATCTATCTAATGTTAGACTTAAATAGAAAAAAACGTGTTAAAGAATAGCATATGAAAAAAGTCTTGTCTAGAAATTAAAGATTTCCCGACGTTTCGAACACTTTACAGCGAGCGTGGTCACGGGGAGACTCTTGTCTATTATAAGATAATGAGGTCCGACTGAATTTAAAATAATATACAAACGAAAAAACGTCTCAGCGGGACTCCATCATAAATCCAAATACTTTTTGCTTGTATTTATAAGAAAATTGGACCGCATCCAATACCTAGGTCATAAATTGTGATTTGTGTAAATAGCATCTAGCCTAATTGTTAGCGCAGTTTAATATATTACTGTAAAATATAATTGTTTCATTTTTTGGTGTATTACCTGAGTAAATATTGGTCGGATCTTGCATTTTGGTGATATATGCAAAGAATGATTTGTTTGCAGTATGAATATGTTTTATTTAGCGTCAGTAATATTTGTCTTTAGTCTCTTAGAATGTTTAAATTATGAATTAAAAAGTGCAATTGTGTTTTGTCTCTGAAAAAGCCATTTATTTTAATCTACTTCTGTGAGGAAGTAACAATATCAATAAAAGATTTTAATGGAAAATAACTTTAAAGTGATCATAAAATCTGCTAAAATATACGCGTAGGATCAAACAAAAGGAAACACTATGATGAAGCTTTACAAATATTATGTTACAAGAATTGAGAACGCAAAGTAAATACGTATTATTCAACCTGACTTCCTTCGTTTTCGTTAAATCTATCAAAATTAAAGATACCATGAAATTTCAGATGCTTTTATGCTAATATTATTAAGCTTCTACATAGTATTTGTGCTAGAGAAACATCCATTGGGTAAATAGTATATATGTCTCATATTTTAATCATTTAAAATTTAATTTAATATTTATCTTTTCATAGTTCAATGTACAACATCCAAAATACCGCTATGCCCAGTATGGTAACAGGTAAGAACAGCTTTTTACAAACACGCTGGCGTAAGGCCAAAAAATATCGATTATTTGGCCAAAAGCCAGCACTACATTGACTAGTGGAAATATTCTATATCTGATCTGTCAAACAGAATATTATTCTGCCTCGCTTTTTATTCAACTCCTCCGTAAAAGACTTTTATTGAAATTATAATAAACTGATTTACAATGCCGCCCTTTGCCAAAACAGGAAATTATTTGAAATTGTCAAAAGGTTTTCCTTATTAGTTTTCGGGAACGCGAAATTGAGTGAAGACCATGAATTATTATTGTAAATTTTTATTTTTATAAGGCTGAAAGGGATGTGGGCGTCGTGAACAGGTAGATGAAAGTCGCATAACTTGCACTTATTTGGAGTTACATTTTTCCTATTTGTTGAACGGAGGCGTATTGTAATGACTATCGCAGTTACGTTTAATTTATATTTATGTTCGGCTTCAGTAACAATTGGCTTTAAAATCTAATTTTTTTTGAATAAGTTAAGAAGTAAATTGAAATGCATAAAATCGTGAATCGTGAAAATGGTGTTTTAATTAAACTAATATTTTAATTAAATAATAGGTAATCTTTGTAAGTAAATTTATTCAACCCTTTCCAAACCAACATTATTATTATAATTCTACTACAACATTATTATAATTCTACTTTTATATGAGAGGCAATATCATGTCAAATAAATTAACTACCATTTGTCGCAATATGTGTCAGATTCCTATGCCAAATATCTTAATTTATTTTATACTAGCTTTCCACCCGCAGCTTCGCCCGCGCAGTCAAAGAAAAACCCGCATAGTTCCCGTTCCCGTGGGATTGCCGGGATAAAACCTATCCTATTTCCCGGGGTAAAAAGTAGCCTATGTCCTTTCCCGGGTATCAAAATATCTCTATACCAAATTTCATGCAAATTGCTTCAGTAGTTAAGGCGTGATTGAGTAACAGACAGACAGACAGAGTTACTTTCGCATTTATAATA
>CAJQZM010039651.1:0-32789 GCA_907164665.1 Colias nastes
GTAACGAATTCTCCGCGTGCTGCCAATCGTTTCCATTGGCAGCTTGCCAGAGGGGTGTGTCATGAAATGCAGGGCACTCGGCCTGATCTGTCAAGCCATCGCCCGCTTCTCCATCCGATGGTCCGCAGGAGATGCGCGCGCGCAGCAGATCCCGTTAATCCGGCCAGTTGCGGCCCTTCAAGGTCGTGACGGAGCGGTTCGGTCCGGTCGTCGGATCGACAAGAAATACCCTTATGACCGTTATTTAAGACGTCACATCAATGTGTCTTTCATCACATAGAAATGTCATGTCGACGCGCCGTTAATACTCCTAGCCTGACAGCCCATACATGTTCACGCACGCCCTGCCTGACCGACCGCAAGGAGAAGGAACGCCCATGAAACGCTTTTTCAATCATCGGGAAACCATCGTCGCCGAAGGGATCGAGGGTCTGTTGCGCTCTTCCGCAGGTGCCGGTCTGTGTCGCCTCGACGGGGCTGACGATATCCATGTGGTGTTGAGAAAAGACTGGCAGAAGCAACATGTTGCCGTGCTGTCCGGCGGTGGCTCCGGACATGAACCGGCCCATGCGGGCTTTGTGGGCAAAGGCATGCTGACAGGCGCTGTTTGCGGTCAGCTTTTTGCCTCCCCCGGCGTGGACGCCATTCTTGCTGCCATACGTGCCGTATCTGGCGAAGCCGGGTGTTTGCTGATCGTCAAGAACTACACAGGCGATCGTCTCAATTTCGGCATTGCCGCCGAGCAGGCCAAGGCTCTCGGCCTCGATGTGGAGCTCGTGATCGTCGGCGATGATATCGCTCTTGGTCGGACCGACAGAGCACGCGGCATTGCCGGGACTGTGCTCGTGCACAAGATTGCAGGCGCTGCGGCAGAAGCCGGGCAATCGCTGCAGGAAGTGGCCGCACTGGCACGCAAAACGGCGAAAGCTCTCGGCTCGATCGGCCTCGCCCTCAGCGACTGCAATGTTTTCACCCCCGATCAATCGACGCGCCTGAGTGACGAAGAGGCCGAGCTTGGGCTTGGCATTCACGGTGAGGCCGGGGTCGAACGTATTCCCATGGCTGACCTCGATACGCTCATGGCCAGAACGGCAGACAGGCTGGAAGCATCCCTCCCCGAAGATGGCGAGGTTATCGTTCTGCTCAACATGCTGGGAAGCGTTCCCCCGATCGAGGCCTATGCCCTGCTCGACGGGTTTTCGCGCACTCGTCTTGCCCGTCGAACAGCATGGATCCTCGGGCCGGCGCCAGTCATGACGGCACTCGACATGAACGGCTTCTCCCTTACCGCCCTGCCTGCCGATCCTGTGTTTATCGACGGCCTGCAAGCGCCTGCCTCACCCCATGCATGGCCCGGCATCGCCCCCTATGGCGCGATTTCCACACGTCCCATGCCGGCCTTGCCCGATACATTCATCGAGGCGCCCTCGGATAATCCGGTTCTTCGCGCGCTGATAACGAAAGGCGCGCAAGCCCTGATCGACAACGAAGCCGCGCTTAACGCACTCGATGCCACATGCGGCGATGGCGATGCAGGTTCGACCTTTGCCGATGCCGCGCGCCAGATATTGCGCGCCACAGACTCCCTGCCCCTCGCCAATCCACCTGCCCTTCTCGCAACACTGGGTCGTCTTCTTGCACGTCACAGCGGTGGATCGAGCGGCGTCCTGCTGTCGATCCTCATGACGACGGCCGGGCAGGATGAGGACTGGCGCAAGGGACTGGATGCGGGGGCTGCGCGCATGCAGGCCTATGGCGGGGCAAAGCCCGGCGACCGAACCATGCTCGATGCCCTGCTGCCCGCACTTGCGAGCCTCGAACAGGGCCATTCGCTCTCAGAGGCGGCGAAAGCAGCACGCATCGGCGCTGAAGCGACGCGCAGCATGAAGGCTGGTGCGGGCCGCGCCGCCTATATTCCAGCCGGACAACTGGCCGACATCCCCGATCCGGGGGCAGATGCCATCGCTCTCCTGTTCGAAGCGCTGGCCGCAGCGCTTTAGGGATCTGCTCGCGAGGCGAACGGGGCGGCATCTCCCCTGCCCCGTTCCTTGATTTCCGGTCCGGCTTCCACACAAGGCTTACGGCTGTGACTGGACATGGTTTTGCCGGCCTCTCTCACTGGATACCGGTTCGCGCTCTCACAACTCCAGAGCATCCAGACACGCGTCCACCATGCCAAGATACCCATCGCCGAACAGACGATAATGAACGAGAGCTGGCCAAAGCCGATACACGCCTATCGATTGAGCGAACCCCTCCGGAAGCGCGCCATAGGCTTCCCAGAAGGCATGGGGCGGTGTGGAAAACAGGGTCAGGATACCGAAATCCGCTCCGGCATCGCCAATATAGCAAGCCGGATCGATCAGGACGACCTGCGTGCTGGAAGGCGAGCCTTCTTCTGACCGGCCCCCTGCCGGCGCCCTATCTGTGGTCAGGACATTGCCTGTCCACAGATCGCCATGAAGCAGGGCAGGACGGGGCGAGGCTGGCAGGAACCGGTCCAGATCCCGCATCAGATGGGCGATACGCGCGGCCAGAACACGAGGCAGGAATGACAGACAGGGCTTGAGTCGTGAGTCGCGCCAGAAATCGCGCCAGTCCGATGCCCAGCGATTGACCACAGGCATGGTGCCGAAAGCATAATCGCACATCCAGCCATAACGCGCGGGCTGGGGCGCGTCGTGCAACTGTCGCATTGTCTGCCCCAGCGACACCCACCCAGCATCGTTCAGTCCATGCGAGGGCACATAACCGAGCACCAGTAGTCCGTCCCCGACTGCCAGAACGGGCGGAACATGCACACCCGTTGCGGAAATGGCCCGAAGCATGGCGGCTTCTTTTTCTGCCTCACCGCCCTCCTTGACCACCACGTCACGCCCCGATGCGAAGCGCAGGCGCCACAGCGTCGAAAGATCGCCCCCACCCAGCGCTGTGCGCTCGCAGGGCATCGTATCGCCGATCAGCGCGGCGACCGTATCGAGCCGGGCACTCATTCAGGAATCGAGCGTAAAACTGGCCAGATGCGTGCAGCCAAGGGCGATTTCCTGCCAGGCCGTCTCGAAATCGAGGTCCTTGCCGTAAAAGGGATCGGAGATCTCCTCTCCGCCGCGCTCAGGTACATAATCCATCAGCAGGCGGATACGATCCTGCGCCTCCTGCGGGGCAAGGCGTCGCAGCGCACGAAGATGGCCGCTATCGAGTGCAATGATGTGGTCGAAGCGCGTAAAATCCTCTTCCTGCACCTGTCGTGCCACATAGTTTTCGATATCGAGACCATGTTTTTTGGCCACACGTCTTGCCCGTATGTCCGGCGCTTCTCCGACATGCCAGACGCCGGTTGCGGCAGAATCGATGTCCAGTGTGAGGCCACGTCTGGCAGCCTCGGCACGCATTGCAGCCTCTGCGAGAGGCGAGCGGCAGATATTGCCTGTGCAGACGAAAAGAAAGGAAGGCAAAGGCATGATATGGGTCCCGCTCGGTCACTTATACCAGCACGGCAACAGGTCGATATGACATGCGCCGCGCCTGTCTTCCCAAGAATAGACAGGCATGGCTCTTTGAGAATGCCAGTCTCCATCAAGACTTTGCTATCTCAAACCTAGGGAACTTTTCCCGTCAAAGCCAAAATGACTTGGCTACGTTTTTTATTTCGGCCAGTTCGTCAGGATCTCGTCGCGTATAGCGGCAGGAATCGTGATGTAGTCGAGCTTGCGGGCAGCCTCCTCGCCATCGCGCAGACCGATTTCGAAAAAGCGCCGGATGTCCGGCTTTGCTGCGTTCGGCACGATGGCGTAGGTCGCGCTCATGATCGGCCAGGCATTCAGCCCCGGGCTGTCGAGCAGATCGACCACATGGTTGGAGGCATGTGCCCAGTCCGCCTGCGCCGCTGCTGCTGTGAAATTCTCTTTCGTCGCCATCACATAGGGACCGTCATGACTTTTCAGCTGCGCCATGGGGATATGATTATGGTTGGCATAGGCGAATTCCACATAGCCGATCCCACCGATCGTTTCCCTGACGCTTGCAGCCACGCCATCGTTGCCGCGTGCACCGGCACCATCGCGCCACGCGACCGATGTGCCTGCCCCTATGCGCGTTTTCCATTCGCTGGAGACATGGGAGAGATAGGACGTAAAGACAAAGCTCGTGCCTGACGCATCCGCACGGTGAATGGGGGCCACATCTGCATCGGGCAGGGTCAGATCCGGGTTCTGTGCCTGAATGGCAGGATCGTTCCACTCCGTGATACGTCCATCGTACAATGCGGCCAGTGTCGGCCCATCGAGACGCAGCGCACCGGGCGGTATGCCCGGCACGTTCACGATCACCACAATCGCCCCGAGCGCTGTCGGAAACTGATAGAGACGATGGGCATCCAGCAGGGATGCCGAAGCAGGCTTGTCCGACGCCCCGAAATCGACTGTGCCAGCCACCACCTGATTGAGCCCGGCACCGGAACCGACGCTCTGGTAATTGACGGCAATCCCCGCCTTTTCCTTCGCCTGCTCGCCCCAGACCTCGTAAAGCGGCGCGGCAAAGCTCGAACCGGCTCCGGTGACGCTTTGCGCTCTTGCAGCCGGAGCAACGAGGCCAGCGGCGAAAGCCACCATTAGGGCAGAGGCAAGCGGGATTGGGCGTAGAAACGAATTCATGTGACCGATCGATTTTCTGTAACCATCATCGCGCGGTTCGCGATACTCTGTGAACCGCCCTTCATACCCTTTATCACAACCCGACATCACGCCCCATATGGCTTCAGGAAAGAAACACGCCATGCAACCGAGCTTTTCCCAGACATGGCCCGCATCGCCGCGCAGCGAACGGGCACGACGCTGGGCATGGATCGTCCATATCCTGTTCATCGCTTCGTTCTTCTTCGGCATTACGAGCATTCCCGGCGTGATCGTCGCCTACATGAAACGGGGCGAGGCTGAAGGCACGATCTACGAAAGCCACTTCACCTACGCGATCAGGACATTCTGGCTCGGTCTGCTGGGGGCGATGGTCGCAGGTGTGCTGTGCCTCGTCATGATCGGCTATGTGCTGCTCGCACTGCTTTTCGTCTGGTGGCTGGTCCGCGTGATACGCCCTGTTATCGCACTGGTCGATGAAGCGCCGATACGCAATCCACGCGGCTGGTTCTGACTCCGCCCCGCTTCCGGCACAGCTCTGCGCGCGTGCCGGGACGACTATATCGCGGATCTCAGCTCGTTCTGGGTAGCCAGATGCGACAGGTCATGCCCTTGCCCGGGGCGCTTTCGATACGCAGCCGTCCACCATGACGATCGACAATATGTTTGACGATTGCCAGACCGAGCCCCGTGCCGGATTGTGACGCCGTCGCGCGCCCTTCGACGCGATAGAAACGCTCGGTCAGGCGTGGCACATGCTGGCTATCGACCCCACGTCCGTTATCGGCCACGGTGATTTCCACACCCTTGCCGTTCTCGGCCGTGATCCCCGCACGGATCTCGATATTCGGCCCTCCGTATTTCAGGGCATTCTCGACCAGATTAAGCAGAACCTGCACAATCTGATCCTCATCCGCAGGAAAGAAGAGATCGTCTTCTGTCGGCAGAATGACGAGACGTGCATCCGACGCACGTATCAGGATCTGACTGTCTTCCAGCAGACGATCCATGATGTCCTGTGCAGCGACCATATCGTGCGGGCGCATATGCTCCAGACGCTGCACGCGAGACAGATAGAGCAGACGCCCGATCAAACGCTCCATTCGGGCTGCCTGTGCCGCCATAATGGCAAGAAACTGCTGCTGTGCCGCAGGATCATCCGCTGCAGGCCCCTGGAGGGTTTCGATAAACCCGATCAGCGAGGCGAGTGGCGTGCGCAGTTCATGACTGGCATAGGCCACGAAATCGGCGCGCATACGATCGACCACCTCGAACTCCGAGCAGTCCTCCAGAATGGCCAGCACCCCCTCTTCCCATCCAATGGCATGGGCGAAACGTTCGGGCCACTGCCGGAAGGTCACCTGCACGATACGCCTGACCGGCACGTCGAGCTCGACGCGGGTCACAACGCCGGTTTCAGGGGTCAATGTCGTCAGCACCGACTGAACGGCCGGATGACGTATCACCGCCCCAAGCGCATCGCCGAATACAGAATGGGCCACACGGTTTGCGTGAAAAATACGACCGCCCGTTCCCAGTAATACGGCCGGAATCGGGAGCAACTCGCAAAAGGCCTGAGCTTTGGGAGCCTCGCTGGCTGCCGATGCCACGAGGGGAACAGCGTCCCGCGTCTGCGTGGCGTGCCTGTTCCAGCGGCGCCAGCTTATTCCCCAACCGAGAAGCGTTGCCGCGAGAAGCGCAGCGAGAAGTAGCGTCAGTGGCGTGGTCTCTCAGGCCTGATCGTCAAGGGCGTAGCCGGCAGAACGTACCGTGCGGACATAATCCAGCTCGTCATCGAGATTGAGCGCGCGTCGCAGGCGGCGGATATGCACATCGATCGTGCGCAGCTCGACATGCACGTTCGAGCCCCACACCTTCTGGAGCAGATCCTCGCGCGAAAAGACGCGTCTTGGATGACGCATCAGGAATTCCAGAAGGCGGAATTCCGTCGGTCCAAGCGTCAGGGCGCGACCGCTTCGCTCGGCACGATGGGTCTGCAGATCGAGTGTCAGATCGGCAAAGCTCAGCACGTTCTGCTTGACCGGCTGGGTACGGCGCAACAGTGCCCTGAGCCGCGCATCGAGTGCCTCGATACTGCAGGGCTTGGCGATGTAGTCGTCGGCACCGCTGTCGAGGCCGCGAATACTGTCCTGCTCGTCAGCACGGGCCGTCAGCATGAGTACAGGCAGATCGTGAAGGGACGAGGTGCCTCTGATACGGCGGCACAGATCGATTCCCGACATGCCAGGCAGCATCCAGTCCAGCACAATGGCATCCGGTCGGGCGCGCGAAATGAATTCCCAGGCCTGTTCCGCTTCAGGAAAAGCCGAGACATCGTATCCCAGCTTGTCGAGGTTGTAGCGGATCATCAGCTGGAGCGAGGGATCGTCCTCGACGACGACGATCTTTACGAGGGAGCCACTCATCGCGAAACCAGATCGTCCCCGGCAGGCACGCCGCCGCGCGGACGAACCGCGGGCAGGTTCTCACCCGTTACGGCGTAATAGACGCGCTCGGCGATGTTGGTCGTATGATCCCCGATACGCTCGAAATTCTTGGCGATGAACAGGAGATGCGTGCACGGGCTGATATTGCGCGGGTCTTCCATCATATAGGTGACCAGCTCACGGAACATGGCCGTGTAATACTCGTCCACCTCACGATCGGCCTGCCAGACCTCGGTCGCACGATCCGCATCCTGCTGCGTGACGGCATCGATCACGCGACGCAGGTTTTCCTGCACCAGCCGGCCCATGCTGCGCAGGCCCGAGAGCGAAATCTGACGATCCACAAGATCGAAACGCTGGCTGCGACGTGCAATGGATGCGGCATAATCGCCAATACGCTCCAGATCGCCCGTGATCTTGAGCGCTGCAACGATCTCGCGCAAATCGCCCGCCATGGGGCTACGCAGGGCCAGAAGCCTGATTGCCAGAGCCTCGACATCGCGTTCCAGCAGATCGACCTGCGGGTCCTGCGCGGGAGCGGCCTGAGCGGCGTCCTCGTCATGTTCGGTCACGGCAGCAACGGCCTGCGCCACCTGACTTTCCACAATCCCGCCCATACGCGCCATCATGGCGCGCATACGGTCCAGTTCCTGCTCGTAGCTCTTGACGGTGTGAAGGCTGTCCGCTGGCATGATTACTTGTCCCTACCCGCTTGGGGAAACTTATCCGAAACGTCCGGTGATATAATCCTGGGTCTGCTTCTGACGCGGATTGGTGAACATCCGGTCAGCGCTATCCATTTCAATCAGGGAGCCGAGATAGAAGAAGGCTACCTGATCCGCGCATCGTGCCGCCTGCTGCATGTTATGCGTCACGATGGCGATGGTGAAATCCTGTTTCAGCTCATCGAGAAGCTCTTCGATGCGCGCAGTCGAGATCGGATCGAGCGCCGAAGTGGGTTCGTCGAGCAGGAGCACTTCCGGCTTGGTGGCAATGCTGCGCGCAATGCACAGACGCTGCTGCTGACCGCCCGACATGCCTCCGGCAGGCTCCTTCAGACGGTCGCGCACTTCTTTCCACAAGGCGACGCGCGTCAGAACGTCCTCAACGCGCGCATCCATCTCTGCGCGAGAGAGCTTCTCATGCAGACGCACACCAAAGGCGATATTGTCGTAAATCGACATCGGAAACGGCGTCGGCTTCTGGAACACCATGCCGATGCGCGAGCGCAGCATGTTCAGATCGAGAGCCGGATCGAGAATATTGGCGCCGTCGAACAGGACAGAGCCCGTCGCCTTCTGGCCCGGATACAGATCGTACATACGGTTGAAAATGCGCAGTAACGTGGATTTGCCGCAGCCGGACGGACCGATCATGGCGGTGACGTTCTGCTTGCGGAAATCCATGGTAATGGATTTGAGCGCCTGTTTCTCACCGTAATAGAAATCGAGTTCGCGCACAGCCAATGCCGCCTCAGGCACGACGGACGCGGTTGTAGACGGGGGGAAATCCTGCAGGGCTTCGCTCATGAGCGTATCGTCCTTTGCTTATGACTGTTTGCTGCGGAAGCCGAACCGCACGATGATATTGATACCCAGAACACCGAACGTCACCAGAAGGGCGCCGGTCCAGGCTAGACGGACCCAGTCGTCGTAGGACGCGCCAGCATATTGATAGATGGCGATAGGCAGGCTTGCCATGGGCTTGTCGAGGCTGAAGGACCAGTTCTGGTTGCCCAGCGAGGTAAAGAGCAGGGGAGCGGTCTCGCCGCTGACACGTGCAAGGGCAAGGAGAATACCGGTCAGCACGCCCGGGGCGGCCGAACGCAGGCACAGGAACAGCACCACACGCCAGTGAGCCGCACCGAGCGCCGAACCGGCCTCGCGCATGGCAACCGGGACGAGACGCAGCATGTCTTCCGTCGTGCGGACAATGATCGGCACGGCGAGAATGGCGAGCGCCACAGAGCCGGCGAAACCCGAGAAATGGCCGAAAGGCGCAACGAGGACGAGATAGACGAACAGACCGATCAGAATGGACGGTGCGGAAAGCAGCACGTCCGACACGAAACGCACGGCCATCGCAAAGCGCGATCCGTTGCCGAATTCCGAAAGATAGATCCCGCATCCGAGACCGACAGGTGTGGCGATCAGCAGCGCGACCGCCGTCTGGATCAGACTGCCGATAATGGCATTGGCCAGACCGCCATTGCTGCCGGGCGGCCCCATGGGGTGCAGCAGCGCAGCGATCGACAGACCGGCAAGCCCGTTCCACAAAAGCGTCCAGAGAATGGAAACGAGCGCCAGAACGAGTATGGCCGTTGCGGTCAGACTCAGGCCTGTCGCCAGACGATCCATGATGAGACGTTGCGTGGCGCGGGGGTCCTTGCGCCAGCCCTGCCCTATTGCCTTGCTCATGCGCGTTTCTCCCGCAGCAGCCAGCGTGCGATCGCAAGGGTGGTGAAGGACAGGAGCATCAGAATGAAGCCGAGCGCCAACAGGGATGAAAGCTTGAGACTTCCTGCTGCACTTTCGGGAAACTCCAGAGCCACGAGCGAGGCAACGGTATTGCGCGGCGCAAACAGGGACCAGCCGATCGTATTGGCGTTACCGATCACGAAGGTCACGGCCATGGTCTCGCCAAGCGCACGCCCCATGCCGAGCACCACACCACCGATCATCCCGGCACGCGACCAGGGTACGATGACGCGTCGCATGACTTCCCAGCGCGTCGCGCCGAGCCCGTAGGCGCTCTCCTTGAGCATGGGCGGCATTACGGCAAAAACATCGCGCATGACGGCCGTGACGAAGGGGGTAATCATGACAGCGAGAACAAGACCGCCTGTCAGCAATCCATAACCGAACGGCGCTCCGTGAACGAGCCAGCGTATGCCGGGGACATGGCCGAAATGATGCCGGAAAAAGGGCTGCACATGCTGGGCCATGAACGGCACCACAATGAAAAAGCCCCACATGCCAAAAATGATCGAAGGCACAGCTGCCAGCAGCTGTACAGCCGTTCCCACGATGCCCGCCACCATCGGAGGGGCGATATTGGTCAGCCAGAACGCTGCCCCAAAAGCAAGCGGCACACCGATCAGGACCGCGATCAGGGTCGAACCGATGGTGCCGAAAACCGGTGCAAGCGCACCATATTCATTCGTCACCGGGTTCCACACATCCCGGAAAGCAAAGCCGAGGCCGAACGTACTGAAGGCCTTGCTGCCTCCCAGCGCCATGGTGAGAACGAGACCGCCGAGAGAAACCAGCACAAGCAAGGCGCAGGCACTGACGAGAAGTCTGAACAGGCGATCGCCTTTCCAGAACGGCGTTTTCCGGGCTTCCTGAAGCGGGGCAGGCTGGGTCCGCGTCGCGGCAGCACTAGTCATACGGTCGTCGGGTCCTGGCTCGAACTTGGGAGTCACTGGGTCTCAAGGCATCTGGTGCCAGTCTGTCGTGTAGCTTCCCAGCCGCTGGGAGACAACAAGCCTCGACAAAAGCGGCCTGTGAATATTTCATGACAGACCTAGAAACGGCGTCCTTCGGCCCAGCCATGGAGAAAGTAATGCAGGAGCGGACCAAGGGACCAAGATCCGATATCCCCTTGTGCGCCGAGATAATTAGCCGACGACCAGGGCTTCGCACCGCGCGCATCGCGCAGCAGCACGGGACCGTTCTCGACATGGATCGGCACAGCGGAGGGCGACGACGCCCAAGGCATATAGGCCTGCAGCATACCGTCATAACGCGTCAGGTAATGAGCCTCGTCTTCGAGAAGAAGATCGACGAGATGACGTCCTGGCAGATTGGGCGTTGAAGCATAGCGCAGCAGCGAAGGCCGGTCATCCGGATCGAGCAAGGGACTTGAAAGCTTCAGACGCGCTCTCTGCTGCATCTGCGCGAAGTCGCGGTTATGCCAATGCAGATAGGTAAAGCGCGACAGGGCAAAACCCGAAGCCAGGGACGATGTCGGATTGTGATGCCCATTATCCATTGTTGCGATACTGCGCGCCGGAAGAAACCCCTTGATGAAATGTGTATCGACTGCAAACCATCCGGGCCTCGATGGCAGGTTGAAAAGCGAGGTGCCGATACGAAGCGCACGCTTTTCTCCCCTCAGACGATCAAATTCGCTCATTATGCGTGAAGCGCTGGTCGAAAGACCGTCGTCATCGACCACTGCAATGAATTCGTCGCAATCGACAGGGAGCGCAAAATCATATTCGCCTTCCCGATCCCACGCCCTGATCTGCTCTGCAAAATGGAGTCCCTTGGCGTGAAAATCGTCCATGTGACGACGATCGCGACGCACGGTTACACCACAGAGTTCAGCCTGAGCCAGAAGATGAAGTGTCAGCGGATCGCAGGATCCGTTATCGAAGACTGTCAGATGCTCAAAGCCGAATAGTCGGCCATAATAAGAGAGCCACGCCATGAGCATGGCCCCTTCATCACGCTGCATCATGACAACACGAATGTTTACCGCACGACTGTTTGCAGAAATTGTAATGAAGTATCTCCCTTTGTTGTAAATCCGCGACTTCGTCTAGCGAGCACCTCTGAATTGCTGCATCATTGATTGAAGCGACTAGACTTGTGTCGCAGGTGTGACTGGCAAGAGAAACAAACAATGACAACGGCCCAAGCCAATAGTCCTTTCATCGGTCATTATGACGGACTGCACAAAGAAACCTTTTTCGGCTGGGCTCTGAACCGCCTTGATCCATCCATTCCTGTGCGTCTGCACATTCTGATTGATGGCCAGGAAATAGCGCAAGTTCTGGCCGACCAGCCTCGCAGGGACGTTCAGAATGTATTGAAAACGCCTCACGACCGAATGGGGTTTGCCTATACAATTCCCTCACGGTTCATGGACGGATTACCTCACAGATTGTCAATTCGCTTCGCAGATCGCACTGAACTTCAAATAAAAGACGACGTCAATTCCGATATCCAAAAAAATGGTAACGTATTCACTCTAGAACTGAAACCCGAATACACAAGCTGCGTCGATGGAATTACCCACGGCACCCTCAAGGGCTGGATCCTTCAGAAAACGCCGGGAGAGGAAGAGTGGCGTGGTGACTGCATCGTATCCGTCACGGCCAACAATGTTCTTATCGCACAGGCACGCGCAGACCGGTATCGCGGCGATGTTGCCGCCGCCGTGGGCTGCAATCCGCACTGTGGCTTCGAGGTCCCCATCCCTCAGCGCTTTCGTGGATCTTCGCCCCGTAGCTATTCGGTCAAAGTCATGCCCGGGGGTGACGAACTTATGGGCAGTCCTTTCACGAGCTCGATTGCCGACGATGCGCTCGAGACACGCCTGCTCGATATTGCCGAGACGATCGACCGGCTTCATCGCGAGCTGACGAAACTGCGTACCGAGATACGCGGTGCGATCCCGCAGGCGGGCTACAATCTTGGCAATTACGATCGCTGGGCTGCGCTCTATTATCCGGCCCTGCGCGAACGGACTGCGCTTTTGCGCGTAACGGCGCCCCTGGTCGAGGAACCGCTGATCAGTGTTCTCTGCCCGACCTACAAGCCGCTCAGGGCCGACTATATCGCCGCCATCGATTCCGTGCTGGCTCAGACCTATCGCAACTGGGAGCTTATCCTGATCGATGACGGGATGGTCTGCCCGCAGACGACGGCGCTGATAGCCGATTATGCTGCCCGGGACAGTCGCATACGCGTGCTCTCTCTGGCCAAGAATCGTGGCATATCAGATGCCACCAATGCTGGCATGGATGCCGCACGCGGTACCTATACGGTCTTCTTCGATCATGATGACATGCTGGTCGATGTGGCTCTCGAGGTCATGCTGCGCAAGGCACAGGAAAACGATGCCCTGCTCGTCTACTCCGACGAAGATAAAGTCGATCTCGCCAATAACTGGCAGGCCCCGAATTTCAAGCCGGATTTCAACTACCGTTATCTGCTTGGCTGCAACTATGTCTGCCATCTGACGATGGTCGAAACCGCCACGATGCGTGCAATTGGCCCCCTGCGCGCCGAATATGACGGGGCCCAGGATCACGATTTCATTTTGCGTGCCTGCGAACAGATCCCGCATGATCGCATCAGCCATGCTGCTGAACTTCTTTACCACTGGCGCATGACCCCGAATTCCACAGCGGTTACCGTAGGCAACAAGAACTACGCGATTGCCGCCGGGGTGAAGGCCGTTTCGGATCATCTCGCCCGACGCGGGTTCGACGCCGACGTTTCCTCGATCAACGGCCTGACGCTTTATCGTGTGGACTGGCGTCTGAAGGAAAACCCCAGCGTTTCGATCATCATTCCGTTCAAGGATCAGATCGATATCACGCGCCAGTGCGTCGAGACGCTTCTCGAACGCACCGATTATCCTGATATGGAAATCGTTCTCGTCGATAACTGGTCGGTTACGCCCCAGGCACGCGAGTTCATGCAGGAATATGCCAAGCACCCGATCGTACGCTTCGTGACGATCGAGGAGCCGTTCAATTACTCACGGCTCAATAATCTTGCCGCTCAAAGCTGCATGTCGGATTATCTCGTGTTCATGAACAACGACGTGTTCGTCGAAGACGCGAACTGGCTGCGCCTGATGATGAATGAGGCTCTTGCTGGCGACCGTGTTGCAGCAGTCGGCGCGCGCCTGCTCTACCCCAACAAGACCGTTCAGCATGCAGGTGTCGTCGTGGGCCCCGCAGGAATCGGCGCCCATGCCCATCGCGGCTGCGGACCCGAGGATTACGGTTATATAGGCCGCATTCTTCTCAGCCATGAAGTGACGGCGGTGACTGCCGCCTGCATGCTCGTTCGACGCAGCGTTTTCGAAGAAGTTGGATGTTTCGACGAAACCCGTCTGCGCATCGCCTATAACGATGTCGATCTCTGCCTCAAAATCAGGGATGCGGGATATCGCATCGTTTATTGTGCCGAAGCTCTTGCCTGGCATCATGAAAGCCTGACACGCGGCTCGGACGATGTGCCTGAACAGGAAGCGCGCTTTTTCGAAGAAGGACAGGCCATGCAGCAGCGCTGGGGCGGTCACCCGCTCTATGAGCGCGACCCCGCTTATCCGCGTTTCTTTACGGTCGACCTGCAGCCGTTCTTCGATCTGGTCGACCCCACAGGCACCTGAAGGCGTCTCGCGAAAACCTCCGTTCTCCGAATACACAGACAATAACCGAACAGACACGGAAAAGGGGGCTTGCGCCCCCTTTTCTCGTATCGATCGCCTGGACGTTCTGCCTTTTACGGGCGAGGCAGAGTGCCTTTCTTGTTCTTGAAATCATCTGCGATGCTCAGAACGTAAATGCCGAAACCGCCCAGTGAGAGTGCAAGCCCGACCCAGCCAACCGAGGTCCAGCCAAGACCTGCGGAGATGGCAAGCCCGCCCAGCCAGGGACCGACAGCATTGGCAATATTGAAGGCGCTCTGGTTCAGGGCTGCCGCAAGACCTTCTGCCCCGACTGCGACAGTGAGCAGACGCGCCTGCACGACGGTCGCCAAACCGCCGCTTGCACCGATCATGAACACGTTGATCGCAAGCGGTATGAATTTATGGGATGCCTCGGGAAAGCCCGCCATGGAGGCAGCACCCATCAGAAGAACGCCAGCAAGGGTCGGCATCATCTTGTGATCGGCCAGCCATGCGCAGACGAGCGTTCCGATCGTCATGCCCACACCGAATACGGCCAGCATGATCGGCACATAGGATTCCGGCACCTTGGTGACATTGATCATGATCGAGGCAAGATAGGTATAAACGCAAAATACACTGCCGAAACCGACAGCGCCGATTGCCAGTGTCAACCAGACCTGCCTTATCCTGAGCGCCGTGAACTCATTGAGGATGCTCGCATCCTTGCGTGGCGTATCCTTTGGCGCGAACATCATGAGCAGGAGTGCCGTGCACAATGCCAGGAACGCGATCAGTGCAAACGCCCAGCGCCAGCCCACGAGCTGACCGATACCGTTCGCAAGAGGTACACCGCCGATCGTGGCGATCGTCAGACCGAGAATGACGCGTCCCACGGCCTGAGAACGCTTGTTCGGCGGGACGAGCGACGAGGCAAGAATACCGGCGATACCGAAATACGCACCGTGCGGCAGACCGCTGATGAAGCGACAGACAAGAAAGAGAAAGTAATTCGGCGCTACCGCGCTGATGCCATTGCCCAGCATGTAGAGCAGCATCATGCTGATCAGCATGGTACGACGGCTGATCCCGGCACTGAACAGCGCAATGGTCGGGGCCCCTACACAGACACCTGCTGCATAGAGCACGATGGCATGTCCGGCCTCAGGATCGCTCACACCGAAAGTGTGTGCGATCATCGGCACAAGACTCATCGCTGCAAATTCGGCCGTGCCGATTGCAAAGGCACCAAGCCCGAGACTAAAAAATATGATGCGTATGTCGCGCATCGACCGGGCCAGATCGCCAGATCCCAAGCTGCTCATGCCACCCTCAGCAAATTCTCAAATGATTCTCGCGAACAGGGGCGCCCCTATGACCTTCACCGCTTATCCCGAGACAGTTTCTGCCCTTACCCTAGCTTCGAACGAATACGAAGAGGCTCTGGCGCAGAATGACATCGCAAAACTCGATGCCCTGTTCAGCGATAACCCGAACGTGATCCGGCTGGGCGCAACAGAGAACCTGTTCGGGGCAGAAGAGATCGCCGCCTTCAGACGCGCGAGAACGGGTGGAGCGCCCCCGAGAGAGCGCTTGCGTCGTGAAATCGTCGCACTCGGCCCCGATGCAGGCTGTGTCACCATCGTGTTTCGTAATCTGGCCAATGGCAGGATCGGTCGTCAGAGCCAGACCTGGGTCAGGGAAGCCGAAAGCTGGCGCGTCCTCATCGCACATGTGTCTTTTCTCGCAGGGTAGTGCCTTGGCAGTCGGATAACGGATGGCCGCTCCTTTTTTCGACGGTCGAAGGTCACACAGCGCGCATGATCGACCGGTATCGCCCTGTCCCAGAGCCACGCTGACAAACTGTGCCAGTAAATGAACTACTCGACATGTTTCTCCCACGGGTTTCCCTGTGCCTCTCGGCAACCGGTCCAAATTCCGCACGTTTGAGGACCATCGCTTTTTGCGACTATGCGCAATCAAACTCGTAAGGGTAGATCAATGACCACGAAAAAACGCGATGCACACCACGCAGAACGCCCTGAAGTCCAACGCCAAGACCGTGTCGATCGAGACACTCAATGCCCGTCTGGCCGATCTGATCGATCTGGCACTGATTACGAAGCAGGCACACTGGAACCTAAAGGGTCCCCAATTCATCGGTGTGCATGAAATGCTCGATGGCTTCCGTGACAGCATTGACGATCTGGTAGACAAGGTCGCCGAGCGCGCGGTCCAGCTCGGTGGCACGGCCTATGGCACAGTGCAGGTCGTCGCCAAGAACTCTGCCTGCACGCCTTATCCGACCGATGTGTACAAAATTGCCGATCACATCTCCGCCCTGATCGACCGCTATGCCACCGTTGCCAACAACGTGCGTCAGTCGATCGATGTGACGGATGAAGCAGGCGACGCCGATACGGCCGACCTGTTCACCGAGGCCTCGCGTGCACTCGACAAGCATCTGTGGTTCCTCGAAGCCCACACGCAGGAGCCGACCGGCCAGATGCGCGACGGCGACCACACCGGCGCCCGCTAAGCTTCGCCCACCCGTTTTCGAACGGCACATTGAAAACCCCTGCTGCGTCTCACGCAGCAGGGGTTTTTTCATACCTGGTCGATAAAATGAAAGCCGCAGACCACCGTCGACTGCGCATGCAGACGCCCTCAAACGATACACAATCGAGACTTTTCATGGAGTTTAACGATGCATCGCCGTTACAGGACGATAAAGACATCGGGACTTCGTAACTGATGTTTCTTTGTGCCCTGCCCGGTCGTCACAACAGGTCTGATCTGCGCTTGCATTTTCAGGGCGAAATTTCATGAGTATTGTCACGATCGTCGGCACATCAGGTACAGTCGTTCAGGTAACAGTCAGCGGTGGCAAAGCACAGGCTATGGCCGAAACCTATGCCCAGCAGATGTCTGCCGCATTTTCGCGCAAGAAGCTGACCACGGTTCTGCTTTCAGAACGCAGTGCGGCGCCGACCGCCCAGGGGGACAGCCTCGTTCAGGGGTTTGTGACGACCGGCGGGAGCTACGCGCCTACGGGGAACTACGACTTCATCGGCGCCGGCGGCTGGGACAAATCGACCTCCGGGTCAGGTCAGGCGCTGCTCAACGACCGCGTCACTGTCGACGGCGCCGGGCTGACAATCTCCGGCATGCTGTCTGTTCTGGGCGGCAGTACGGCTGGCCTCACTTATGAAGCCGGGTCATCGAATGGCAGTTTCCTGGGCGTGAGTGGCGATAATTTCTTCAATGGTAGCACCCAGAGCGCCAGCTGGACCATCGTAACCGCCGAAGGCAACGACACCATACTGGCTACCAACGGAGAGAACAGCATCGATGCAGGCACAGGCAAAAACCTGATCGAGCTGCAGCAGGGGACGAACACCGTTTTCTCCGAAGGGCAGGACACGATTACAGGCCAGGAGGCGGAAAGACACTGCTGACGCTCTCCGGCGGGAACGCCTGGGTGACGCTTGGCAGCAACAGTTTCATCAATGACGAGGCCTCGATCGGCAGCCATATCTCGATCGGCGATAACAGCACAGTGCAATCGGGTAGCGGCTCGACCGTGATCTTCTCCGGTGCCTCGGGCACCTTGTCCGGCGCTCGAAACGATACCGTTTCAGCTCTGGGCGATCTGACGGTGGAAAAAGGCGAGACCCAGACGCTCAGCGTTTCAGGCGCGCTCAAATTCATTGCGAACACAGGCAATACAGAGATCAGCGCCGAACAGGCGACGATCTGGGGTGCAGATGGTCTCTCCGCTCATGTCGATATCGGCTCGACAGCAATCTGGACTGGTAACCAGTCGGATAGCAGCACGAGTGAGGTGATCGACGCTTCATCTTCACAGGGTTCGCTCAGTGCATGGACCGGTGCCGGTGAGCAGACAGTCATCGGCGGCAGTGCTTCGGACCATTTCGTCTTTGGCACGGCCTATCCGGGCAACAATGATCCGACCTATGCAACAGTCACCGGAGGGAGTGGCGGGGCCAATACTTTTGGTGTGCTTGCTGGTCATACATCTGGCGATATCACGATTGCCGATTTCGCTGCTGTCAGCGGCAACAAATTTTTCATGTACAATTACAAGCCCGAAGATGCCGCCGCCGCCGTGCAGAAACTTCTCGCGACAGCAACGGTTCAGGGCGGGAACACCGCCCTCATGCTGGATAACAACATGAAGGTCACTTTCATCGGTGTGACCGATCTCAAGGCCTCGAACATCTCCATCAGCTGATCACGGCCCAGCCCGCCGGGATGCCCTAACAGCCATAGTCTCTGTACGAGAATGCCCTGCACACGACACAGGCTGGCAGGGCTGGATGTCAGGCAAGGGCGATCAGCGGTTTACAAAGGCCATGTTCTTCTCGCTGTATCGCGGTCCGGCAATCCTGTCCGGGGCAAGAGCATTATCCAGCACGTCAAGATCGTGCTGCGTCAAGCGCACGCCCAAGGCGCCGATATTGTCATCGAGATATTGTCGGCGCTTGGTGCCCGGTATCGGCACGATGTCCGGCCCCTTGGCCAGTAGCCAGGCCAGCGCGATCTGCGCGGGCGTTGCGTCATGCTGTGCTGCCAGCTGTCCCACAATCGCGGCAGCTTTCTGGTTGGCCTCGAAACAGGCTCCCTGGAAACGGGGATCCGTATGACGAAAATCGCTCTCAGGATAGGCTTCGGCCGGCTTCGCCGTGCCGGTCAGAAAGCCGCGCCCCAATGGACTGAAAGGCACGAAGCCAATCCCCAGTTCGCGCAGCAGGGGAAGAATATCGGTCTCGACATTGCGTTCCCACAGTGAATATTCGCTTTGCAGCGCCGCGACCGGGTGCACGGCATGCGCTTCCCTGATCGCGCGTGTTCCGGCTTCGGACAGGCCGAAATGCAGCACTTTGCCTTCCTCGACGAGGCGTCCGACTGCTCCTGCCACCTCGGCCATCGGCACAGCCGGGTCGACACGGTGCTGATACAGCAGATCGATGCGGTCGGTCTGAAGGCGACGCAACGAGGCCTCGACAACCTCCCGAATATGCTCAGGCCGACTATCGACGCCCGTGGATTTCCCGTTTTCGATCCTGAAGCCGAATTTTGTGGCAATCGTCAGAGCACCACGACGCGACGACAAGGCCCGGCCCAGCAGTTCCTCGTTCAGGAAAGGTCCATAGACCTCGGCCGTATCGAACAGCGTAATTCCGCGTTCTATGGCGCGGTCGAGCGTGGCCAGACTCTCACGTTCATCGGCCTCGCCATAGGACTGGCTCATACCCATGCAGCCCAGACCCAGCGCAGACACACGCAGACCCGATGCCCCCAGAACACGATATTCCATTCCACCCTCCCCAACCGTTGCAGCCTGGCAGAGACAATGCCGGGGCGGGCTCAGGGTTTCTTGTCGTGCCGACGCCGTTTGGCAGGTTTCTCAAGCAATCGGGTGAGATAGCCCATCATCAGCGCTTCATCTGCGGTCAGACTATCGCTTTGCCCCTCCTGATCCAGAAGGCTTTCGGCCTGACGGGCAAAGGCCTCACGCAGGCTGCCATCGAGATAGCCTGTCAGAATGCCCGGATGAATATAGCATTTGCGGCAGACAGAGGGCGTATTGCCCAGTCTGGCCGCTACCTGCTCGATCGTACGCAGCACATTCTTCTTGGCGCGCGCACGACTATCGCCTTCCTCCAGGCTCGACAGGGTCAGTGCTGCCAGATGAGTTGCGGCCCAGGTCCGGAAATCCTTGGCCGTGATGTCCTCTCCACTGATTTCCTGCAGATAGGCGTTAACGTCATGGGAGTGGATCTCATGCGTCTCGCCTTCGTCGTCGAGATACTGGAACAGCTTCTGGCCGGGGAGGTCCTGTAGTCGTGCGATCACCCGCACCAGCCTGGGGTCGCGCACATCCAGATGCGCCTCTATTCCGTGCTTGCCTCTGAAATCGAGGGCAAGTTTCCCGCCTTCGATACGGGCATGTCGATGGCGCAGGGTGGTCAGGCCAAAACTGCGGTTATCACGTGCATAGGTTTCGTTCCCGATACGCGCCATCGTGCGCTCCATAAGACGCACGATAGCTGCCAGAACGCGCGGTCGACCCAGAGAGGGCGAGCGCAGATCGGCATCGACACGCTGGCGTATGAGCGGAAGTTTGTCCCCGAAAACCAGCATGCGCGCAAACTTGTCTTCGTCACGCACAAGGCGCCAGCGGGCATGATAGCGATATTGAAGCCTGTTCCGGCTGTCCTTCCCAACTGCCTGTAAATGGCCCCTGGGATTGGCACATATCCAGACGTCCCGATAGGCCGGCGGGATGGCGAGCGCCTTTATGCGATCTATCTCGGGCTGTGCCGTAATTTTCCCGCCTGCAGCGTCCCGATAGAAAAAGCCCTTGCCCGCGCGGTGCCGGGTTATTCCCGGTCGTGAACGATCGACGTAAACGAGATGGGCAGCACGTGCATGATCGCGGGCTTCCTGCTCCGCGCTGCGTTCCGTCAGGTTCTCCATGCTGCGCTTCTTTCCTCGTCCGATGCCCCGATGGGGGAGAGAGAAGCGCGGCAGAAGCGGAAGGGTTTCACATGCCCCTCCCGCTTCGCACTCAGGCAGCTGGCAGACGGATGAGATAATCGAATGCGGAAAGAGCGCTTTTCGCCCCCTCGCCCACTGCAATCACGATCTGCTTGTAAGGTGTTGTGGTGGCATCGCCCGCCGCGAACACCCCCGGTACCGATGTCGCGCCGTGATCATCGACCTTGATCTCACCAAAATCGTTCAGGGCCAGCGTTCCACGCAGCCATTCCGTATTGGGCAGCAGACCGATCTGCACGAACACGCCTTCCAGATCGATGCGATGATCCTTGCCATCGCCACCGCGATAGGTCAGCCCGTTCACCTTGTTGCCATCGCCCTCGATCCGGGTCGTCAGAGCCTCGGTCAGCACCGTCACATTCGGCAGGCTGTGCAGCTTGTCCTGCAAAACCTTGTCCGCCTTCAGCTTCGAGCTACGCTGCAACAGGGTGACATGCCCCACGATTCCGGCCAGATCGATCGCAGCCTCGACACCGCTATTGCCGCCACCGGCCACCGCGACGCGCTTGCCCTTGTAGAACGGGCCATCACAATGCGGGCAATAGGCGACCCCCTTGGTGCGATACTGCTCCTCACCCGGCACACCGAGCTGGCGCCAATGCGCGCCCGTTGCCAGTATGATGGTACGGCTGTGCAGAATCGCGCCGCTTTCGAGGGCCACGCCATACATTCCGCCCGGATGCGATGCTGGGAAAAGCTCCTTTGCGCGCTGGCCGGAAATGATTTCGACGTCATAGGAGCGGACATGCGCCTCAAGCTGGGCCGAAAGCTTCGGCCCCTCCGTCTCCTTGATCGAAATAAAATTCTCGATCCCGGCCGTATCCATCACCTGGCCGCCAAAACGATCGGCCACCAGACCCGTGCGCAGGCCTTTGCGTGCGGCATAGATCGCCGCAGAGGCACCGGCAGGACCGCTGCCGATAATCAGCACGTCGAAAGCGGGCATGTCTTTCAGGCGCTCGGCAGCACGGCGCGGCGCGTCGTCATCCAGCTTGGCCAGGATCTGGTTTACATCCATACGGCCCGAGCCGAAGGCCATGCCGTTCAGATAGATCTGCGGCACGGTCATGATGTTCTTGGAAGCGACTTCTTCCTGGAACAGCGCACCATCGATGGTCGTGACATTGATTGCCGGATTGAGAATGCTCATGGCGTTCAGGGCCTGCACCACGTCGGGGCAGTTCTGGCATGAGAGCGAGACGAAAATCTCGAAGCGGAATTCACCCACCAGTTCCTTGATCTGATCCGCAATCGCGGCCTCGATCTTGGGCGGGTGTCCCCCGGCCTGAAGCAGGGCCAGCACGAAAGACGTGAACTCATGCCCCATGGGTATGGCGGCAAAGTTCACCCCATGACGGCTGTCGCCACGTCTGATGAGGAAGGAGGGGCGTCGCTCGCTGACACCGTCTTCCGAATAGGTCACTTTATCGGAAAGGGCAGCCACTTCACGCAGAAGATCGCCCATTTCGCGCGCTTTCGCGCTCCCGTCGAGGGACGCTTCAAGCACGACCGGATGGGCCAGATTGGCGAGATAGGTCGAAAGCTGTGACTTGATGGGGTCCTGCAACATCTGGCTGATCCTGCTCTTTCCGAAAAACTGTGCCGGCGATTCCGGCGGGGCTGGCCCGGCGCTGAGACCGGGCCAGACGACCTCAGATCTTGCCGATCAGGTCGAGCGAGGGAGACAGGGTAGCTTCACCCTCTTTCCACTTTGCGGGGCAGACTTCGCCCGGATGCGATGCGACATACTGTGCCGCGCGGACCTTTTCGATCAGCTCTGCAGCCGAACGGCCGACGCCACCCGAAGTGACCTCGATGTACTGGATCTTGCCTTCAGGATCGATCAGGAAGGTGCCGCGATCGGCCATACCGGCTTCTTCGATCATGACATCGAAATTGCGGCTGATCGTGCCCGTCGGGTCGGCAAGCATGACATACTTGATCTTGCCGATGGCCGGCGAGGTGTCGTGCCAGGCCTTGTGCGTGAAATGCTTGTCGGTGGAGACCGAGTAGATCTCGACGCCAAGCTGCTTGAAGGTCTCGTAGTTATCGGCGAGATCCTCAAGCTCCGTCGGGCAGACGAAGGTGAAATCTGCAGGGTAGAAGAAGACGACGGACCACTTGCCCTTCAAGTCTGCTTCGGACACCTTGATGAACTTGCCATCGTGAAAGGCATCGGTTTCGAAAGGCTTCACTGACGCGTTGATGCGTGGCATGCGATATGCTCCCTGGTTCACATCTGTGTTTGATGACGGGCTCGTTGTCCCACGGATACGAACGCCCCGGAAATCGTTTCTGTCAATGGCAGATATAGGCAGAACCGTTTTCCCAGCGGGTACGGATTGGTCCTATCTATGGCTATGACCTATATTCCTCTTTCCGGGCTCTCCCTGCGCGACATCGAATACGTGGTGGCCGTCGATGATCTGCGTAATTTCTCGCGTGCTGCCGAACGATGCGGTGTCAGCCAGGCCGGATTGTCAGAGCAGGTGCGCAAGCTTGAAATGCTGCTCGATGTCACGCTGTTCGAGCGTTCGCGTCGTCATGTTGCCCCTACGCCTGACGGCATCAGGCTTATTGCCATGGGGCGCGAGGTCCTGGCCTCGGCGCGTGCCATGATCGAGGCTGCCAGATCGCGCACCGGCCCCCTGGAGGGGCTGTTGCGCATTGGTGTGATAGCGACACTCGGGCCGTATTACGTGCCAAGTCTTCTACCGCTCCTGCGCCGGTCCTACCCTGAGCTCAAGCTGCAGCTGACCGAAAGTCTGACTCAGGTCATGCTGTCGCGCCTGAGGCAGAACGAGCTCGACCTCGTTTTCGCAGCACTCCCCGTCCCGGGAGAGAGCTTTGAAAGCGCGCCGCTTTTCGAGGAGCCGTTTCTGGCCGTCTTCCCAAAATCGCATCCGCTGGCTTCGCGGGAAAACCTGACGATGCAGGATCTCGCCAGCGATCAGGGCGAAAACGGTCTCCTGCTACTCGAAGATGGGCACTGTCTGCGTGATCAGGCACTGGCTGTGTGCGGCATGATGCCGATGCGCGATCAGCAGCGCCTTGCCACCAGCCTCGAAATGCTGTGGCACATGATCGGCGCCGGTGAAGGCTATTCGCTCATTCCCCAGCTCGCCTTGCGCAACCGGGCAGAATGGGATGAGCTGGTCGTGACCCGTGCCCTGCCCTCTGCCAGTCGACAGATCGGCCTTGTCTGGCGCAGCTCTGACCCGAGAGGCCCGGCATTCCGCGAGTTCGCAGCATTTCTCGCGAGCAAGGTTCCCGCTGGATGCCTTGCATCGGATACACCAAGAGCTCAGCACTGAGCCCCAGCACCAAGCCCCAGGGCGTCCGTTGCATCCGAAACCTGCTTCGGACGTCATTTCAGCATACATTTCAGGCATCGCGTTTCACGCCGCTTCTGCCCGGTCCGATGCTACCGGGTGTGATACTGCCTGAGGCGGCCGCAGATGAGCTGACTAGAAAAGCCAGCTCCAGAAGCCCTTATCCTTCAGGTCGTTCTCGCAGCTGGCATACTGGGCAGCATAGACGTTGGAGCGTGCACCGACTTTCCGTGCAGCGGTCATGAGCCACCCCTTGCTGGCATAAGACCGTCGGCGATAGCCGCCCCACCCTTCATGATAAGCCAGATACTGCCTTGTCCCGTCGGTGACGGGAACACGGTTCTGTCTGTGCGTGTTGGTGACGTACCAGTTGATGAAATCTAGCGAATCCGCAAAGTTTTCGCGGCTGGCACTTGTATCCGTCGCTTTCTGGTAATCGCGCCATATATCGGTTTTGGCCTGAGGATAGCCGTAGGCTGTCGTCACGTACCCCCAGGGGATGAACCACAGGATATAAGTGCGCTTTGTGTGCAGGTTACTGTGATAACCCGACTCCTGGTACATGATGGACATCGGCACGGAGAAAGGAACATTCCATTTTTTCTCCTGACGCAGCGCCGCATGATACCAGCCGCGTTTTTCATGAAAGATCGAGCAGATATCGTCCGGATGGGCGGGGGGAACGGGCGTGCAGGCCGCAAGACACAGCGCTGTCAGCAAAGACCCCGGAACCAGCTTGCTGAGAGACAAATCCAGACCACCCCTGCAAGCGTCGCTCTATACGACGCTTTTCGCGACCGTCACGCCAATCCCTGCCGGTGAGATCCGGTTACCATCGGATCTGTCAGCCCCGCCTGTGTCAGCAAGCCCGGCAGACACGATCGTAACCGCAAGCAAGCCGGCCTGGGCGATCAGCGCACGATCTTGACGTCCCCGGTCCATTCACTGCGCGGAATCAGGGACAAATCGGCTGCGCAGGTGCCGACCATATAGCGATCGGGGTCCCACGACCAGATTTCAGGCGCATCGACCGGCTCAGGCCCGCCGAAGGTCGGAAGGGAAAACGACAGACCGGTCTCACCGGTCTTGACCGCCTCATACAGGCTGTCGAGTGTCGGATACATCATGCGAAACGCCTCCTTGTGCCTTCCGGTATTGCTTTCCGACTTGAGAGCAGAACCTTCGATCCAGCCCGGAGTTTCTCCCTGAGCGGCATACGTATTCGTCACATTCCGGACAGAACAGGCCGCTACATATAAACCTCTCCCGTTTGGGCACGCCCATCCGGGCACTCTATCGGCAGTCGTTCCATGAAGTCTCCCAATCCGTTCGCATCATCCCCTTCCGAGCACCGCCCCCACCAGAGCCATGCGCAATTCGAAGAGGCCGAGCGGCAAAGGCGACTCGCTCTGTTGATCGACAGGTTGCCGGGCCGGATGGCCGAGCTCGTGCGCTGGCTTCTCGCTCCCTCACGGATCTGGATACGCATTCCCGCGGGTTTGCTGTTCATGATCGGGGGCTGTCTTGCGTTTCTTCCGGTACTGGGGCTGTGGATGCTGCCTCTCGGCTTCTTCCTTCTCGCGGAAGATATTCCGGTTTTGCGTAGATTGAGTGGCCGGTTACTGGCCTGGATAGAGCGTCGTCATCCAGGCTGGATGAAGCCCTCAGCCAAGCCTGAAAGCTGAACACCGTCTGGTGTTCAGCCCGCGTGCCCTGAAAACGGGCCTATCCCTGACCGACATTCACGCCTTGACAACAGGCCGTGACAACGCATGGCAGGATAAAGCGGGCACGATGACAAATGAGGACAGAACGGGCGCGCTAATGCCCCTCAGGACTTCGATTTATCGACCGGCGTCGTGGCGCTGCGTATGCAGGCACTCTGTTCCTGTGTCGCAGGGTTGCACTCGGGCAATTTCTGAGCCGTCGGGATAGGCCAGAAAAGACGTATCCCCAGAGAGATCAGCACCAGAACGAGAGCAACGATCGCCCAAGGCATGATGGAAGGCAGCTTGCGCGGCGGTTCCGGATCGGGAACCCCCTCTTCCATCATGCGGCGCAGATCGTTCATCGACTCAGCCCTTCACCAGCGCGGCCTGCATTTCTTCCCATTCGCGCTTGCTGAGCCCTGAATCGGCCTGCGTTACAGTCTCACCCGAAAGCTGACGACGCAGCACCGCGATCATGCCAGCCGAGAAGGTGAAGGCGCCCAGACGATATTCCTCGAACGCGGCGGCTGTGATCGGTACCCAGGCACGCAGGATCTCGATCATGGCTTCGGCATAGACGCGAATTTCATACTGCGCATGGCTATCTGCACGCAGGCTCAGGAAATGCAGCAGGTTATGAAGATCGATCTTCCAGTACCACTGCGTATAGGTATTGAGCGTCAGGTTCATGCGTGCCAGCTCGCGGGCAAGACCGTAGCCTTCCGGATCGAGCATGGTCTCGTAATTGTCATAGCAGCGTGCCGCGTCCTGACGCAGCAGATCCAGCACCTCGGCCGATTTTTCCGGTGAGAGCGGTTCTGCGCGGCCCTGACGATTCGACACGCTTTGCGACGACACCTGCTCGGGTTCGGGCAGGTAGAATTCACGGTCGAGAATCGAGTAACGCGCGGAGTACTCGTTCACGCTCGCCATGCGATGGCGGATCCACTGTCGTGCCACGAAAACCGGCAGTTTGACGTGAAACTTGATCTCGCACATTTCGAACGGCGTCGAATGACGGTGGCGCATCAGATAACGGATCAGACCCGTATCCTCAGACACTTTCTTGGTGCCACGCCCGTAGGACACGCGGGCAGCCTGAACCACAGCCCCGTCATCGCCCATATAGTCGATGACACGGATAAAACCGTGATCCAGCAACTCTATGGGAGAAAAGAGAAGTGCCTCCAGAGCGGGCACAGTCGGCCGGCTCGTCTGGGAAGGCGAAAGGCGGGAGGCGTCGATTTCGGCGCGTTGTTCTGGTGTCAGCGGCATGGGCCGAGCCTTACCACAAGAGTGCCGCACAAAACACTGTCAGTATGGTCACACATCGTGATTCGCGACCGGCTTTTTTTCTCCGCGCTTTCCTGCTGCCCAGACGCTCGCACGTCTTTCGGGCCTCTTCCGCCCTGGTCCTCTCACCCTCTTTTTTTCTCTTGGCCCGTTTCCTGCCGCGTCTGTCGCTGCACCTGCATGCGCCTCTTGTCGGGACCGCCGGGAGGGCCTATATGCATCGGTGCCGGAGGGTTCGCCCTTGGCTATGGCGATAAACGGTAAGTGGAATAATCGTTACGGACCCGGGGGCAGTGCCCGGCGTCTCCACCATTCCTTCCCGAAGGCTCTGCCAGACGGAAAGTCAGGGGACGAAACAGGCTCGACGTGCGTGGTAAAGACTTATCTTTTGCCCGGCATTGTACCGCCGTTATCGGGCTAAATCACAAGTGCCAATGATAACACAAAGGTGCTCGCTGTCGCTGCATAAGCGATAAGCGCGGTTCGGGAGGGCACCGGGCAACAGAAGCCCTCCCACTTCACTTCCCCCATGACAGGTTTGCCCCGCGCGACAACCGGCTGTCATCTGCCCGGCAATCATCTGCATCGACGTCCAAAGAGCATCTGCACGATACGCGCGCCATCGAGGCCTTGCCATGACGTACGAAACGTCGCATCCCTGCAGGATCAGTTTCCGGCAAATGGATCGCTTAGAATGAACGATGATCAGGGTGACGGCATGGACCACGAGCTGCCAGAAAGCCTGCTTCCCTATGATGAATGGGTCGAAGATGCCTATCGCGAGGTCATGCTGCGCGCACTCGATTATGCCGGTGCCGAAGGGCTGCCTGGGGAGCACCATTTCTATCTCACGTTTCTGACCGATTATCCGGGCGTCATCATTCCCGACCGTCTGCGCGCGCAGTACCCGCATGACATGACGATCGTGCTTCAGCACCAGTTCTGGGATCTGAAAGTCGATCGTGAGGCCATGACCGTTTCTGTCGGTCTCTCATTCGGCGGAATTGGCAGCGTTCTGGTCATTCCGTTCGCTGCAATCACTGCCTTCGCCGACCCCCATATCCGTATGGCCCTGCGCTTTACGGTCGATCAGGGCGAAGTCGCAACCGGGATCGAGGAAACCGAAACCGAGTCTCAGGAAGTCGAGGAAACGCATCCTGCAGCCAGCGAAGACGGACAGGTTGTCAGTCTCGACGCGTTTCGCAAACGCCCTCACTGACTTGCCCCGGTCGGCCCGTTCCGACCGGCCCATTACGACCGACCTGTCCTTTCTGACCTGCTCTCAAGCAACCAAGGGCAGGCATCAGCTGGCCGTGACCAGCCCACGAACAATCCTGTGCAGCTCTGCCTCGATAGCCGGTCCATTCTCGCCCGTTACAAGCTGCGGGGCGAGTTTGAGGACATGAAGCAGCACAACGCCGCGTGTCGGCGCAGTCTCGCGCTTGTCAGGGCTGACCTGTTCGAGCAGGGCGATAACGCGTGAAAGAAACTGGCCGCGCCATTCTTTCGTAACATTTTCCACATCGGGGCGAGCTGCGAGAAGCAGGGTCGTGTAATCGCGCTCCGCCTTTTTCTCCAGCCATGCTCCGAGCAGGCCGGACGCCGCGCTTTCGAAATCTCCCGGTACCGTGGTCTCGCGGATATGATCGAGCACGGCAAGCCGGTCATGGATGAACCGTTCGAGCAGTGTGGTGGCGATACTCTCTTTCGTCGGAAAGAAGCGGTAGAGCGAGCCGATTGCCGTGCCTGAGCGCGCGGCGATTTCGGTCATTGTCGTGCCATCGACCCCTTTTTCGGAAAATACCTCACCCGCCGCGTCGAGAATGCGCGCCACGCGTTCACGCCCGCGCTGACGCTTCGGCGCGATAGCGTTTGACTTATGCGAGGATTCCCTCGCATAACTGCCGGGTGACGTTTCCATAAGCGAAAGGGTCCTCCATGCCTGCTCTCGATCCCAAGACAACCGCACTCGTCCTGATCGACCTTCAGAAAGGCATTCTGACTATGCCTGTCGTTCCTCATCCGAGCAAAGACGTTCTCGATAAAGGCATGGCGCTCGCCAGCGCCGCGCGCGCAGCCGGTGCGCCGGTCATTCTGGTTCATGTCGGCTTCGCCCCCGATTTTGCCGATGCACCGCCCAGCAACGTCGATGCGCCGCTGAGCTCTGCATCCCCCCTTCCCGCTGACTGGAGCGATCTCGCCCCCGGGCTGGAACAGACGGGGGATATCGTGGTGCTCAAGAAGCAATGGGGCGCCTTTACGGGGACCGACCTCGATCTCCAGCTACGCCGTCGTGGCATCAAGACCATCGTTCTTGCCGGAATCGCCACGAATTTCGGTGTGGAATCGACGCTGCGTCACGCCTGGGAACTCGGTTACGATGTCGTCGTGCCCGAGGATGCCTGCACATCGCTGAATGCGGACCTGCATCGCATGGCGTTTACTCACGTCTTTCCCCGCCTGTGTCGGGTCACGACTGCCAGCGAGGTGACGTTCAGCGCATGAAAGCGCGGGCGCACGGTCTGCTGATCCTTTCGGCCCTCTCCGCCCTCCTGGCTGGAGGGCTGATGCTGGTGGGTTTTCCTGCGGCCCTTCTGCTCGGCCCCATGCTGGCCGCCATCGCCGTAGCGGTGAGCGGCCATAGCATACCGCTCCATCACCGGCTGCCCGTTATCGCCCAGGCCATTATCGGGCAGCTGATGGCCCATAGTCTCACCATGAGAGTGCTGCGCGAGATACTGGCGCACTGGAGCATTTTCATCGGTGGCGTCATGTCCGTTGTCGTCATCAGCTTCGCACTTGGCTGGCTGCTGGCACGATTGCGCGTCATGCCCGGTACGACCGCCCTATGGGGCGCCTCGCCCGGTGCAGCCACGGCCATGATCCTGCTTTGCGAGGATTACGGGGCCGATCAGCGTCTCGTAGCCTTCATGGTCTATCTGCGCGTCCTTATGGTGACATTCGCAACTTCGATCGTCGCACATTTCGTCGTGGGTGGAGCCTCTGCCCCCCATCATGGCGCTGGGGCTATTGCGGCGGGGCCGTTCGCCTTCTGGCCCTGTCTGCCTCTCATCGCCCTTGCGGTTCTTCTTGCGCCGTTCATACGCCATGGGGCTGCGCCGCTTTTGCTGAGCATGGTTGGCGGTGTGATCGTTCAGGCCGAATTCGGCCTGCATTACACACTGCCTTTCTGGCTTCTTGCCCCCAGTTACGTCGTGATCGGCTGGATGATTGGGCGACGCTTCACGCGTGACGTTCTGCGCCATGTCTGGCGCGCCCTGCCTGCCGTCTCGGCCTCGACAGTCGTGCTGATACTCGGCTGCGCTGGCCTCTCCTGGCCACTGGCCCATATCGCCCATGTGGATCTGCTGAGCGCCTATCTCGCCACCAGCCCGGGCGGAGCGGATTCCATCGCCATTATTGCGGCCTCGACACCCATAGATGTGCCTTTTGTCATGGCCATGCAGATTGCGCGTTTTCTCGTGCTGCTGGCCATCGCGCCGGGTATTGCGACGACTCTTGCGCGTCTTCTTCCCGAGGGACGTAGCGCTCACCCTAGTCAGGCGAGGCGGAACACTGATACTGCTTGAACCAGATTTCAGTCAGCGAAAGTCCGGACCTCATGCGTTTTACAGTCGATCGTCTCGACCATATCGTTCTCACGGTTCGTGACCGCGCCCTGTCGGCAAACTGGTATCAGCGCGTTCTGGGCATGGAAATCGAGGAATACGGGCGCAATAATCGCGTTTCGCTCTGTTTTGGCGGCCAGAAGATCAATCTGCGTCCGGTCGAGTCCGAAGGCTGGACGACGGCTGAAAAAGCAGCGCCGGGCGTAAGCGATCTGTGCTTCACAACGGCCATCGATTCGGAAAACATCATCCGGCATCTCGAAAAATGCGGCGTGGCGATTATCGAAGGACCCGTAACGCGTATCGGCGCCCTAGGACCGATTACATCGGTCTATATACACGACCCCGATCAGAACCTTGTCGAGATCGCCTCCTATCAGGGGTAGGCCCGTCAGGAAAAAACAGAACGACAGGCAGAGCTAAAAAAAGGGGGCGGAATTTCCGCCCCCTTTTTCGTTACCAGTTCTTGCTGATCAGCCAGAATTCTTCGGATGTCAGGGTCACGACACCACCGCCCGGCAGGGTGGTCTGGGCAGCAGCACTGGCCAGCGCTTCGATACGCTCGACCATGATCGTCTTGCGCACATGGGTTTCGGACTGTTCCTGCACCTGAGCCAGAGCGGTCAGGGCAGATTTGGAAGCCTTTGCGACGCGGGCTGCGTCAAGAGCGGCATAGGACATTGACTATCTCCTTGAAGCTGATGCTTCTTCATATAGTCATGTGACTGCGTCATTTCACCCCGACAGGCCGATTAAGATCGGATGCCGCTGCTCCGCTTCTCCGTCCATGCGGAAAACACCACTCCTGCAGCACATTATCTGCGCCGGTCAGCCTGCACGTCGGGCCATGAAATCAAAGCTGACCACGACCGGCAACCCGACCCATTGCCCGGATGCCCAGGGTCCCTGTCCGACACCGAATTGCGTACGCATGAGATCGGCTTGACCTTTGGCATGTGCCGTCTGCCCATCGACCGAAAGCATGAAATCAAGTCTGACAGGACGCGTGACATCGCGCAGGGTGAGCGATCCGTCTGCCTGATAGGTGTTCGCGCCGGTTCGACGTATGGCCGTCGAGACGAAATGTGCCTTGGGGAAAGACGCTATATCGAACCAGTCTTTTCCCGGCAGGGCTGTGTCGCGCTGGGTGTCGCCCGTCCGCGCACTCCCCAGATCGATCGTCAGATCGATATGCCCGGTTTGCGGCTGGGCAGGATCGAAGTCGATACGAGCCTCGTAGCGTGAGAACGTTCCGGTAAATCCCGATCCGGTCTGTGTTCCGGAAAACTCGAGCTGGCTATGGGTCTTGTCGAGCTGCCACGGCATCGAGTGCGTCTGTGCGGCTGCCGTTCCTGCCGACAGGGTGAGGCCAAGAACCATCGCCAGAACCGGGACGAGAGCCAGACCGGGTCGAGAAGCACTCATGGCTTTTCCTTTGCTGAAACCGGGATCGCGCGCCATGGCAGCATGCGTCGCAGCACATCGTCACGCAGCATGAAATGATGGCGCAGGGCCGCGCCCACATGGAGAGCGATCAGAACGATAAGCCCCCAGGCGCCATAGGCGTGCAGTGTCGCAAAAAAATCCTCGACCGGCTTTTTATCGGCGAGATGGGGAAGATAGGGCAGATCAGGCCAGGGAATGACTCCATAAAGCACCGTCGGAATGGCGAAGACCGAGCTCGAAACCAGAGCCCAGCCGCTCAGGGGGAGAAAGAGCATTTCGCCATAGAGCGCCCAGTGACCGAAACGGGCCAGACGCTTTTCCAGCGCCCGCATGCCCGAAGGCAAAACTGGCGGATGGTGGAACAACCGCCAGACGAGCCTGAGCAGGGCTGCAAGCAGGACGGTAATGCCAATCGACTTGTGAAGCTGAAACAGACGAAACATGGTGCCCGGATCGAGCGACCCATGCACCATCACGAGCCCGATACCCAGCAAGGCGAGGATACCGATTGCCATGACCCAGTGGAGGATCATGGCGATGGCCGTATACCGCACCCCGGTAACGGACAGGACCGGGACCGACG
>CAJQZM010039652.1:0-15045 GCA_907164665.1 Colias nastes
ATCTGAAAAGACCAATGTCAACTCATTATTTGCTAAAGCACTTGTACTTCTCATATCTGTGTCGTAATTCCCAGGATCACAGAGTTCAAAAATAATGTTGGATATTTTTCTTAATTCATCTATTTGCAAATTCCTTGCACATATTCTGGCTGCAAAAGGTATAAAGTATCTTGTTCTGTATTCTGTATGTAATAACTTCTGAAATGTGTCATTACTTATTTGTATATTTAATTCAATTTTCTTTGATAATACATAAACAAATCTCCAAATCTCACAGCTATTTAAAGCCTTGCTTGAAGATATCAATGTGTTAGCAATTTGTGATAGAGATTGTACTGCTGTATCCAAATCTCCTTGTTCAAGTTTCTGGCAAATCATTTCAGTATAAGGTTCCAAGTCATTAAAATTTAAAATTGTAGGCAAATTTTTAGCAAGTACATCCCATGTTGTATTCTTTATGAAGTATTGAATTCTAAAATTTGCCCAAAGAAATGCACCTGGTAAATGCTTGTTCTTTGTAACTTCCAAACATACTTGACTTATAGAATCATCTTTTTCAATTATGTCCTTTGTTATAAATATTCTATCAAATATTGCTCTATTCAAGTAGCTGTGTAATCTACTTTTTAAAATAAGATTATATTTTTCTTGCAATGCTATTTCATTAGACTTTAGACATTCTTTATACATTTTGAAAAATTCATCCATTAACATCAAAACTCCATGCAAAGAATTCTCAGAAATATAAGTATACTCAACTAACAGTTGATAAATTTCTGTAAAGGAGTAAATATTGATAATACACCGGGAAACTAGTCTTCTTACTGTATAAATGGGGCTGCCTAAACATTTTTTTAAACATTTCAGTAACTGCAAATCATTATCTTTTTGAGATTTAAGATCATAGGAAAAATTATATCTTTTTGCAACATTTGCCAGTATGTTTAATATAGGAAGCAAATTAGATTGTTCTTGTATATCATCACAATGTTGTATGTCTTTTAGTTTTAAAAGCATAAAAGACCACAGTTTTGAAGAATGTGTTCTGAATTCGTCACAAGCTACAGTAGCGATTGTTTCTTCATCAACGCCTGATGCTTTTTTCTGCCCAATTAATTTAGGCACTAATGCTCCATATAACTGAAGGGCTGCATTCCTATGAAAAAAAACATATATTATTTTAAAATTCAGTGTATTACAGAAGTAAATCAGCTTATAAAAAATAGCTACCTGATTTGCCAATGTGGACTTGTCAGATTTTCAAATGCAAGCTTGGCTAATTTTGCTGAATAATACATCATCTCTGAGGCAAGGCTGCTATCAGTTACAATTTTAGTAAGAAAGTGTATTAAAATAGCTTTAGGTAAGTCTTGTTCATTGTCATTGCATTCCTTTTCATTAAACATATCAGTAGATTCTAGACATACTTTCAGTAATACATTTATAAAATAGTGAAATAGTGGCTGAAAAAAAAGAATTAATATATATAAATTCAATCGAAAAAAAAACTCTTATGTACACATATATTTATAAAAAAATATCTTACTTTTCCTTTCTTCATATCACTAGAAACAATTCTGTGAATCATTATAGATAGGCCTGCACCTCTCCGAGTGACTGAGGCCATGACATTTGCCTCAAATATTAACTCCTTGAGTTTTTTCTCTAGCAAATTAAAAGGCAATTGGGATGCCTTATATTTTGGTGATAATGAAGATAGATGTTGTATACTTTTACCTAAAAAAGCACAAAAATTTATTATTAAGTATGTATAGCAATGTTATTATGCTTCTTATATTATAACATAAAAAGTTGTCAAATACCTAAAGTTGTGCCTGCAGCTTCTATGGCTCCTTTATGACGGCAAGCTTCGAGCACATGTGTTATGATATTTAAACATTTTTCACAATTACCCTCATCCTCTATACTATATGCTAATAGCAAAGATGCAAGTTCACAGGATGTCTGAAAAGAGAGATACATTATTGATGATAAAAAATAACAAAAATTTAAATCTTTCTCAGTTCATAAAAGATTTGTTTAAAAATTATGATAATACCTTAACATTCAACCAAAGACAGCTAAGCACTATTTGATGCAAACCCGATATTTTAGCTTCATCACTTTCTTGTGGTGTAAATTTTGAGGTCTTTATAAAGTTCTCTACCATATCACTCATTTTAGAAAAATCAAAACTAACAGTTGCTTCTTCATCCCCCATAAATTGATTTGATACATTCTCTAATATTCTGATCAGAACCCCAATAATGTCTTCTTTAATTTCAAGTTTATAACCAGTTTCTAGGCAAGATTCGAAAATGATGCAAAGAATTCCTAATATTGAATACAACTGTTTCCCTTCAGTTATTGAATCAACAACATTCCTTTGTAGCTTGATTTCATGTTTTAGTTCATTGTACCAGTAATCAAATACATCTTCAACTTTTTTGAATCTACCTGCAACCTGTTTTTCTTTCAAAATTATCTTAATTATTAATTTAAATATAATTCTTCCACATTCAATATCATAAAAGAACTTGCTTTGTGTACATTTAAATGCATCCTCTATTAAATGATTTAACAGGTCTGTACTTTTTAAATCATCAATGTAATAATTGAATAGTACTTGCAGTACATTATCCCTGACATCATCTGCGGGATCTTTCAATAAATAGATCAATTTCAAAATGAAGTCTTTGTCTGAAAGGATCCATATATTGTTCATTTTAAGCATTTTTGTTAACACTTCTGTTTTTGCTTTCTTAGAACTTTGCTTTTTATTTGGGATTGAGTTGAAATGTTTAAAAACTAAATCTATTATTTTAATTGTTGCAATTTTCCTCTGATAATTACCATCTATATTTATGGACATTTTAATAAAATTTTGCAATTTGATACAAAAATGTTTCAACTCTTCAACATTGTTATCATTTAATACATATACATGTTGAAGATGTGCCAAAAAGCTGCTTAAACTATTTAATAGACTTATCCTTAAAACAGTACAATCGGAATTTATATTGTTATATAAATAAGTTAGTATTAATTCATATTCATATTTTGTTGGCAAGTACTTTCCATGTAAAACACAAACAATATCAAATGCCATTATCCTCACGTGAGTGTTACAATGATTTAAACCTTCATATATATAATTCATTACTTGGTTTTGTTCAGAAATTTCATAATCTTTGTCTAATAAACCAATTTTGTTGCCTTGTTTCATAATGCTCAAACAGCATAATAATTTGTGTTCAGAATATTCCATTTTATTTAGTTCATTCATAAACTTTTCCATCAATGCAGGAAACTTCTTCAGTGAAACTAAACACCAGTAGTTATAAAAGTTTTCTACAGCCTTTTGTGACTGGCCAACAAATACTTGGAGTAAATGTTTTAAAAATATTGCACACCATTCATCATCAGTATTAACTTTTTTTAATACTGCATAAAACATGTCTGAACCAGCAGATACCAACCCTGGTTTATGTAAACTGTAGAAAATACCGGAAATCCAATCATTCTGATGCAATACTGTTTGGATATTGCTTTGTGATTGTTCAATAATCTCAGTTAGCATCAAGAATTTAGCTTTATTCCAGTAAAAGGCATTGATTTCTTTAATAATTTGATTATAAATATCTTCATCTACTATTGATATAAGTGTATGAAATATTGATCTATTTAAATTCCTTATTCCAGTGATTGGATTTTCCCAGTTGTGATTGACAGCATTTAAAATATCAATTTGATTACTTGTATTATAAATTGTTTGCTGAAAATCTGTTCCAATCACTTTTTTAAAGGAGGAAATAGTTTTGAACGCTATGAAAGTGTACTGAGAGTAATCATAAGCTTTCAATATTAGTATTCTATATGTCAGTTTAAGAATATTATGTATAGTTTCATTTGATTTTTCAGTATTATGCCTTTTTTGAGTTAGATATGGAGATTGAAATATACCATACATTAATGATATTTCCAATGAAAAATTATTACTTTGACTAGAAATCTCTTCTGATGATAAAATAGTGGACACTTGCTGCAAATATTTTCCTTGATTTTCAGAATTTATCAATACAGTGTAAAAACATGTAGAGCACAATAGTTGATCATCAAATATTGGCAAAATTGTTGTCAAGTGAGCCCATAATTTATCCAAAATTTTATCAATAGTGTTTACATAATCCTCATTTTGTGAGGCTTTTTTCATTGATGTCAAAACTTCCTGAAATTAAAAAGAAAAAGAAAATAAATTACTGTGAATTATTCACCATTTTCTTATTACATTACTTATAAAGCATCATATTATATTCCATACCTGTAGTATTTGGGAATTTAATTCTTGTGTTGGTACATTTAATCTTGACAAAAGACTATCCAAGTTGACTTCCATGGTCTGAAAAATATAAATTATCAAGGGTACCAATGTTTACATAAGGATAACTTTTAAAGAAATACAACTGTTTTTACCTTATATAAATGTACTCATATAAGTATGCTATGTGATAAAGGTAAATAAAAACAAATTTTAATAATTTACTACAATAATATATTTACAAATTGTCAATAACAGTATTTCGATAACTAAGCATCTTTGATAGGTTCAAATCCTTCTTTTTGCATTTTATCTTTGAAAATATTATAGTCCCGTTTCCTATCAAAGTGGGTTACCCATTTTGGAGGACATGAATTTTCGAATAATTTCCTAAACTCTGCACATTGTTTTGGTTTTTCAGAGCTATCTTTAACATTGTGTTGGTCAAGGCATTCCCAATATCTGTCTCTAGAATCCCAACAAAGTTTTCTTTGTTGCTTATCAGGAAATGCCATCTTTTGTATTTAAACCTAAAACCACCAATATTGATACATAAATGAAGGCCCCCAGGTTATAAATTCTTGAAGAATAGTTAAGAAATTAAATAAAACTCATTAAATATATTATTATGAATAAAAACTTACCCCTCTTACGTTCGATATTGCTTATATAATGTTAATATTTGTTTCTGGAAATAGGTTATAAGATTTCGCGCAATACGCAATAAAAAATTATTACGAAATTCCCACAAAAATCCCTGTTCGGTACAGCAATATATTATGTATTTTTAATTTGAGGTTATCTTTTTGACATTAGTCACTACTCACTATCTTAAATCTTTACACTTGACTTTGACAAATCAATTTTCAATATTGCCATTATGAAGCCAGAAAATTTATTTAAATGTCAATTCACCTAGCTAGACATATTCATATTGCTTCTAATAAAGCCCGGTTTACATTATCTTAGTGTTTATTAGAGTGCAATTACTTGCTCTGTGGAGTGCAGTAGGAATAGGAGAGTGCTTTAGTAGAAACGTGTAAACGCTACTCGCTAATTGCCTTTCAATTAGAATCAAAATAGAATTGATTCCAATTTTTGTTTCCAGTGACACCTGAGAACTTTATGAGAGTGCACGAGTATTAGATTACTCACTTGAAATTTATATGTACATATATAATGTATCTTTTAGAAAAGAAAATCGAAAATAATAAAAACATAATAGTTAACTAATTTATTTTATTTCATTAATAATTTTAAACGCCCTCTCGAGTTTGTTTAATGTAAAGAAATGAAAATGTTTTACGTCCATTTCCGTGTAAATTTGATGAACTAGATCTTTAATAATATCGATGCCATTTTTATTTTTCATAATCTCCTTAACACTTTCGTCTACGTAAATTTTACATATATTTATGAATTTATCGGTATCCTGGTATGATTCATATGGAAATACACCAGGAATAATTGGAATAACGATGCCCTCGCTTCTACACTTGGTCAAAAAAGATTTAAAAACATCTGGATCGAAAAAGGCTTGAGTTAAAATAAAATCAGCTCCACTATTGACCTTTTCTTTCAAACTTGCAATTGAACCCTCTTTTTCACAATGTCCTGCAACGCCAATACAGAAATAGTTTCCAGAATATTTGCGTATGTAGGATATCAACTCCGATGTTGATTTAAAATCAGATGAATTTGAATCGAAGGCTTCTGTAAAAGAAAAATATGTTCACTTGGATTAAAAAAAATATACAGGGTGGCCCGTTTTCAGTGGTCCAAAAATTTTTTTCAGCTTGAGAGCATCATGAGTAATCATTTAAAATAAACTTTAGTTAAGCGAAAACTTATGGTTTAGAAATTATGAATTTTTTTTTAAATAATCCGGAGTTTCAATGTTTTTGACACAAAACTACTCTGTTATGAAAACTACTGGACCGAATTGAATGAAATTTGGTATAGGTATAGCGCAATAACCTACCTATCGCGCTATAGGCTCATCTTGTGTAAATAATTACACTGCATTTTTTTATTTTAACTTTTTCTGTAGTTTTTTGAATTTCTCGGCAAAATGTCGATTTTTCGAAAAAATCCTGTGAAAAAAAAATGTACCACCAAGGTTTTGCTGGTACTGCTAAAAACTACCTTAACATAAGGTTATTCTTTACACAAAAAATCATAGTTGTCCTTCGATTGTAACATCTTCAAAAACAATATCATGTGCATTAAAACATGAAAATCGAAAAATTACGAAATTTACCATAATTCAATTTTAATCATTTGGAACGGCCAATTTTTGATTAAAGAACCATTTATTGCCATAAAAGTCGTTACAAATCAGTATTCACATGGCTATAAAATTTAAAAAGTATGAAATAAAATTTTAACCTGCTAGCCAAGATAACTTTACTTTATATTCTAAATTCTAATGTCAATTTATTGAGTTTTTTTTTGTTATTTAGTTTTTAGGTTTAAATCTTAATTTAAGGTTTGGAGAGTCAATAAAACAACATAAATATTAATTAACATATTGTTTATTTTTTACAAAAGGTTTTCGAAACATAATCTGCATCTGCGTAAGAAATTTCTTCGCAGCCTATTAAATGGCTGCCGGCTTTCTTTAATGGCTGTTATAGCCATTTGAATTTATGCCTATAAATAACCATAAATTCATTATACATAGGTACATTTGTATACCAATTTATGGTATTAAACCATTTAATACCATAGGTTCATACCTATCCGATGAGGAGGATCGGTCGCGGTGGCACCATCCACTGGCCAGCCTGTTCACCCGACTTGAACCCCGTTGATTTTTTCATTTGGGGATACTTTAAGGAGATTGTGTACGCACGGGAGAGCACATTGGAGCAAGAATTGGAGGAAAATTCAAGTGGCTATAACAGCCATTAAAGAAAGCCGGCAGCCATTTAATAGGCTGCGAAGAAATTTCTTACGCAGATGCAGATTATGTTTAGCGAAAGGCGGACGGCATTTCGAAAACCTTTTGTAAAAATAAACAATATGTTAATTAATATTTATGCTGTTTTATTAATTCTCCAAACCTTTTATTACGATTTAAACCTAAAAACTAAATAACAAAAAAAAACTCAATAAATTGACATTAGAATTTAGAATATAAAGTAAAGTTATCTTGGCTAGCAGGTTAAAATTTTATTTCATTCATTTTAAATTTTATAGCCATGTGAATACTGATTTGTAACGACTTTTATGGCAATAAATGGTTCTTTAATCAAAAATTGGCCGTTCCAAATGATTAAAATGGAATTATGGTAAATTTCGTAATTTTCGATTTTCATGTTTTAATGCACATGAAATTGTTTTTGAAGATGTTACAATCGAAGGACAACTATGATTTTTTGTGTAAAGAATAACCTTCTGTTAAGGTAGTTTTTAGCAGTACCAGCAAAACCTTGGTGGTACATTTTTTTTTTACAGGATTTTTTCGAAAAATCGACATTTTGCCGAGAAATTCAAAAAACTACAGAAAAAGTTAAAATAAAAAAATGCAGTGTAATTATTTACACAAGATGAGCCTATAGCGCGATAGGTAGGTTATTGCGCTATACCTATACCAAATTTCATTCAATTCGGTCCAGTAGTTTTCATAACAGAGTAGTTTTGTGTCAAAAACATTGAAACACCGGATTATTTAAAAAAAAATTCATAATTTCTAAACCATAAGTTTTCGCTTAACTAAAGTTTGTTTTAAATGATTACTCATGATGCTCTCAAGCTGAAAAAAATTTTTGGACCACTGTAAACGGGCCACCCTGTATAAGTAACTGAGTAGTTAGTTAACTAGTTAGTTACTTATAAAAAAATAGTTGGAAGTCCAAGTTTCTTTTAACTCTAAAATTTTCTTTGAAGAATCCTGTATTAAGTACATATTATTTCAATTTCATGAAACTAGGTACCTACCTACTGTATCTAAACTAATCAAATATTGATTGGTAGGTTTTACTTAAAAAAAAAAAAATGTTTCGACAACATTTTATATCCTGTAGGTATAGGTAGGTAACTTTAAATAAGACCAGAACCTACTTAACACAGTAACTACTTATATAAAACTTAATAACGAATATGAAACAATGAATTAGTAACGAAAATATCAAAGAGAAACGTTGCTCATTGAGGTAGGTCAAGAATTGATAGGTACGTCAGTCTAGTTGAAGAAGAGAGCGTATTCCTATCTAAAAGGCCGGCAACACACTCACAATGTCCCCGCGGCGTTGTGGATGCTTATGGGCGACGCTGACCGCTTTACCACAGTATTACAATATCTATACAGTACGGAAGCGAATGTACTTGTGCAGAGAAACGGAGGGGAACTGGCGGGGGGTCGGGCGACGCGGGCCGCGTAAGGCAAACACGCTTAGTTTGCCTTACCTAGCGCGAAAGGACGACGCAGTCGTATTTTTTGTGTAATAATTTTATTATACATAGGTACTTACATATTCTATTATGGCGCGCACAAACTGTTCCGTTTACGGATGTAAATCTACATTGAAATCCCAGAAGGAAACAATATTTCAGAAAGATTGTATTAATTGTATCTGTTGAATTAAAATCAAAGCTATGTATATGTTGTCCTCATTATTTTCTAATCAGATTGTACATCCCAATGCGAATGCATAACTTAGTTAAATGTTATAATATACAATTAAGAACATCCAAAAATAAAGTAATTGTATTTGTATATTGTAATTATATATTACTGTACTTATATATTTATGAACAAATAATTACATCAGATTTAATAATCGCAATTATTTTGAATGTAGGTATGTACATGTACATATGAATAAATGATTTCATCATAATATTAATAATCACAATTGTTTTATTTCCCATCTGTTGCAACCCTAGCGTATTTTCGTGTGGCAGCGTAAGTACCTACGCTGGCGGCGGCATCGCGCGACATCAAAGGCGTTTCCTTACTGTAGGAAATAATATTGTAATACTGTGGCTTTACCATCAAGCGTCGCGTCTGCTCTGTTGCCTCCTCTCTCATAAAAAAAAAAACGCCAGTCTATACAATTTATCAATTGAAGTAATTCATTACTCACCTCCCTGTAAAACGAATAAATTACACACATCCTTCGATTTTAAATAATCTAGTATTTTCTCCAAATAAACAGTTTTCAATTTATCACACGATAAATGCAATAAAATAGTCTTCTTGTTATTTCTCAATTTTTCAACCAATCTTAGAGGCGCGATATCCAAGTTTTCAAATGTATACAACTTTGCATGCCATGTTATCGAATAAAACAATGGATCTAACAAAGGGTTTTCTACGTCTTCCACTTTTATATCTGGCGTTATTTCAAACGAATATGTAAACTTTTGGGTTCCTGATATGATTTCTGTTATTTTGCGACACATTGCTAAAGCCTCTGAATAATGAAATTTACTAGACTACTCACCACTTACGTTATATTTGTTCGAATCTGAATACAAGAATAAAAAATAAATGAGATAACACCCGCGATATACTTACTTCGAACAATATCATTAAGCTTGCAGCCGATACGGTTTACAATAGTGATAACGATGTTAAACATTTATAATAGGACTGTTCTAGAAGTTGTTACACATTTGTAAGACACCTCTGATCGTAAAATAAAAGAGTATGAAAAAGGTTGAAAGGTTTAGGTAAAAAATAAAACCATATTGTAAATAAGTAAGATGTATTTATACGGGTCTACATTTAAAACAAACGTACATGTTCATATCACAACCAAAATAGCATAAAAACTTCACACCCAAATTAAAATGCAGAATGATCTTATAATAAATAATTTTAATGAAATATGTAGACTATAATTAAAAAAATCCTGAATATTTCAAACCATAGCCAACTGGACATTTACCTGCGATTATTTTTGGGCGTTTAAGCAATTCATATTCATATAAAATGTCTACACGTATTTGGTACATACTACGAGTTATGTATATAAAATTGACTATTTAAAATTAATCCAATATGATTGCTTGATAATGACGGATTATAATACAATGGCAATATTTCGACTAATTGTGTAAAAGCTTCCAAACACCTACTCTACGTTTGCTAAATATTTTTTATTTAATACATTAACTTACGTAAAAACGTTACATTACTTACGTATGTAAGTTATTATGGTTTTATAAAGCTTCGTTCAATATTAGAATACGCGTATTATTTCAAAAAATTGTCAATGCATACGACGTTTATGTTGATGGTGGTATGAAATATGAAAGCACCATCTCCAGTAGAAATAAAAAATCAAATTCATAACAATCCCACAATTTTAAAGAAAGGCCGACGACATAAAGCAGTACTGATTCCAGTGTAGGGAAAAGACAGAGCTATATAGATCGCTTAGCGTCATCACTTTCCCTCACTAGAATTAGTACTGCTTTAAGACGTCACGGTAGCCCCCCTGAAGGTTGTCGCCCTGTTTTCATATATTGCGTTCATTAGAATAGAACTTAAAGAGCCATGGCTCCTCTTGAAAACTATATCTATATTTTGATATGTCTATATTAATTCCAAACTACAAATTGCTGAATTAATTACACAGCAACTACTCACTGAAGTTATAACATCACACAGCTACTTCATAAGTCATTTTAAATTTAATTTCATATAGAATATTTGAGTCAATTCACTGCTCTAAGGAATGGGCGTATTTAATCGAAGTAAGAATGATTTTCTTTCTGACTTGGTCTTGGAATTATTTTGAAAAAAAAAAATCATCACGTAAGCAAAGCGCGTTACATAGTAAGCACACTTAAACCAAACAAGCCCGTTGACATAAAGTTAACAGCATGACTTAGGTTACATTTTTAATTAATGTTGACTTATTTATTTCTTTAAAATCTTCCTTCCTATTTTGAGCATTTGAAAAACAATAACGCAATGCATTTCCGCTTATCGCATTTTTTAGTTTGTAAGTTTGTGTATCAGTAAAATGCTGAATTTTTGGCCCTGGCATTCTCTAGATTGTAAACAAAATAATAACATGACTGTGTCTTTCCTGATAATAATTGGGAGTGTATTGGATATCTGTTACGCCAATTGATAAAAGTTACAAGGAATGAAGGCAAAATACCTGAATTTTTATCGCATATAAACAAATGGAGATGTCGTGGCCATATCGTAGATTTGCTCATTTCATGATATGATTGATCATTTCACGAAATGGTCGCATTTCATGAAATGGCCAACATAGTTTGATCAGATCGTTAAATCGTCAATGTTTCACGATTTGGCCATCCACATTTGTCCAGATCGTATAAAATATAGCGAGTCCATAAAATATTAAAAAATTCTGAATATTTTAAGAACTTGTTTATTGTCATTTAAGTTAGTGCCGCGGCAGCGGCCGGCGAATGCCAGAAGCGAATGGTTTTTGCAATAGTAAACATTAGGTTAGGTTAGTTTTTAACTGCGAATAATTAAATTTTCGCCAGCGGCCGCCATCTTATCACATAAACACAGCGCTTGCAGCGCCTCTACCAATAATTAATGTAACTATTTTACGATATGATCAAATAATTTTGATAATTTCATGAAAAAACCTTGCGTTTAGTTGGCCATATCGAGAAACGATTTCTTATCATTGATCTGCTCAAACCACATCATGATGTGGCCAATAGGCATTCGATCATTTCATGAAATGCGACCATTTCACGAAATGATCGATCATAGGTATCATGAAATGATCAAATCTACGATATGGCCACGACAGAGACATTAAGCAGTGTTATCAATGAGCGAACTACACACCTTCGTGTTATATTAAGCATTGATTGAAATGTTTTAGTTTTATCTTTAATTGCAGGATACAAAGACATAGCACTGACGATCTGAATTGACACAGAATTCAGTCTTTTTTCCTAAAATTAAATTGTTAACTTTATTAGGAGGTAGTTTATTATTTACAGGGGATTAATTCTACGGTAGTCATAACTTCATTGAATTTCTTCAAAGTTGACATTACAATGTTCTAATTAAATTTAACATACTTCTAGTTCTACTTCTGGTCTAATCTGTCATGACTACCGCAGAATTTAATTGAGTTGCTATTTGTTAATTTTAATAACAAATACATTTTATAACCATCACTAGTAACAATTAAGCCTACATCCATATTGTCACATTATTTATCACTATTCGACATTATTGTATACTTAAACGTACAAAAACTTTTACATAATGTGTTCAAAAATGTTTCGATTCCTCCAAATAAATAAACTTATTTTTCGTGCAATCTGAACACTGTTTCGTGAGCTATAGGTAATAATTATAATAATGCAAAAACAGTTTTTCTTGTGTGACAATTCGAACATTATTATCTTAAAATATTAATACAAAATACATTAGATAAACGATTACATCATAGTGGAATGTCTTATACATGTGTAATGTTTAAATACTAATTTTCCAGTGAAGCTATTTTCCTTCCTTGAAATTCTAATTTCTTCTAGGAATTTCTACTGCTAACCACAATATTAAATACTTCGTAATAGGTATGTATAATATGATCAACAGCTAAAGATCTGAAATACCGTGAGCTTTCTAATATGACTGATACAATTTAGTTACTATGGCAGTTAAATAGTATATTAGATCGACTCCATTTGTTCAGTCAACTCCAGTATGGGACTTTCACTGAGCGGTAACATGTTTGTGGTTGGAGGGAGGCTATGTCCTTGCCAGCTGGGCTGTAACGAAAAATTTTAACATTTTCCAAACATTCCATAAAACACTGATTTAGAATAAAATTTTTAAATTCGGAATTGATAGTTCGGAAGTCAATTTCTACAAAAATAATTATTTGTGAGAAACTTTTAGCAGAGCTGAGAGTATATGCGCATATACAATATTCTACTATTTAGATTGTTCATATTATTAATAATAATTATTATGTTAGCACAATGACGGTGAGATTCATAATGGATAATCTTTTTTGTTCTTATGAGAAGCAAGTTAAGTATATGTACTTAACTTGCAGATTTTAAAAATTTGTGGGAATCGAACCCAATTTTAAAAACTTCTAAATCGACAAACACAAATCAATAACGACCATCATTATCACAAAAAAAAATTTGGCACGATACAAAATCTACATCGATTTTTTCTAATGTGCATGCATGTGTATCCTACATAATAAGCAAAAATAAATGGTGGCGAAATAAAACAAGAAAATATCTTCAATTTTATTTTATTAAATAAACTTGCTTCTAAGTAAAGCTATCACATCTTACGTAATATAATATATTATACGATATAATTACTATTAGCAAATAATAACAAAATCTGTACATAGACTCACGAGGGAATCATTAAATTATAAAACAACAGCATGATAATAAATAGATACTTATATTATGTAAACGTGTACTGTAGGAGTTTACACCGAGCTAACTTAGGAACATTGTGATGATTGATAAAAATGCATAAAATTAATTTAATTTCTATAATACAATATTTGGCAAGTTAACCGTATTGGAATTATATAATACATGAAACGTTCTATACTGTCGTATCGAACAGGAATGAAAGTTTTACCTAAGCGAATCGAAGGTTTGAATACCAATCTCATTGTTAAAATTAAAGGCAGTTGATTGAATTATATTTATTGATATAATATGAGTAATAATTTAAAGCACTAGTTATTGTCATGCATTCTAAGAGAAGTCCATAATTGGTACTGATTACATACTACTATGAGACCAACATTGATCTAGCGATGCATCGACCGATGGCTAGCTAATAATGTCACGCTCGGTCGATACTGCGTGCGATAACTACTTGTGACAGACAGCATCCATTACTTTACAGTTTGAACTCATCATTACGATTAACTATTTGACTTGCGAAATTGTATTAATATAGTATTGAAGTATGAATTGCGTTTGAAGAATTAAATAACAATATGTGCTATCGATTGGTAAAATTGAATCGAATTAACCTGATAGAACAATTTTTTACTTTTATCGAGGTGAGATTTATTAAAAGACAATGTAATAAACGATGTATCCGATGTATTATATTGAATTTTTCATAACTATAGATTTTCGTATGTGGTAAACAGCTTATTTAAAGTATTTGAATTGATAAAAATCAGATAGCAATAAAAATAAAGGCTACGGTGTCTGTCTGTGCACTACGTTTAACTACGTCTACAGTGTACTACTCAATTGATTTGTTGGAATACCTGGAAGCAGGTTTGCGGTTGGAATAGCGTCGCGTTCCATTGACCGGGCCAAACAGGAGCATCTAGCGAGTGGCTGGTTTCACCTTCACGATTTTCTTTAACTTCCCGCCTTCCCAATTCCGATATTTGACAAGCGCTCTGCAAACTGGACGGCAGGTTCGACCACGTTTCGTTGCCTAACCTATCCTTGTTCATTATGTTTATCTCCATTGAGCCTTGATATGAAAACTTCGCGAGGTCTTCTTGCGTCTCTTCGCCTTTTTGTTTTAGTCTATTCGGATCCTCGACTATAGCTTGAAACGCTAATAGATCTCTGTTTTCGCTCTCCGTCAACGGTAGAGGAGGCAACACTTGCTGTTGTTGAGCGATCTTGTAGCTCTGCTGCCGAAGCATCTGCCGCCTACTTAAACCGACTTGGATGTTATGTAACGCGCTCATTTCATGTACCGGTAGATTTGGAGGGGTCATTTGTTTCTGTAGCAACTGCCTTTTTTG
>CAJQZM010039656.1:0-13659 GCA_907164665.1 Colias nastes
TAAAAAGTGTAGGTATCTATTTATTATGTTCATATTATGCATAGGTAACTTCATGTTCTTGTAATGATGGATGAGCAATTTTTGAACAAGTCCTAAAAAACATGTGTTTTTGGACTAGACGAAAGTTATAACTTATAACGATACTTTTTGCTATACATAAGTACTATGTAGTTGTTATTCTCATAAATAATATGCTAACCACATATAGCAGATTATAGGAAGGAAAATATACTGATACCTATATACTGCAAGTACTTATACTGATATATACTGATAAGTGAAGCCTCTTTATGTGTAGGACGGATGCTTATTACTTACCTATACATTACTAGTTTTCCGCCCGCGGCTTCGCCCGCTCTTCAAAGGAAATTCCTATGGGAATGAGATATTTTACTGCTGTAAAGAGAAGTCTTTGTTATTATCTATCGATTGAACACCTAATTATCTCCGACCAAAAACCCTACTAATATTTTAAATGCGAAAGTTTGTGAGGATGTATGTTGGTTTTTTTTTCACACAAATAGGTACTACTGACCTAAGCTACTTTTTATCCCGGAAATCCTATAGAAACGGGAACTATGCGGGTTTTTCTTTAAAAAAGGGCGATGCCGCAGACGGAAATCTAGTCATTCATAAAAAATACGTGTGGCACTCGAGGACTGCCGCGGTAAAGCTATTGCATAGCATCGCATCGCTGTGCCGGTTGGAGTGGGGGGTGTTAGGTTTTTTCGTTACGGAATTTTTTACATTCGGTTGCCGCGCTCAAAGTCTGAGATAAAAGCTATGCATTTAAAATATGTCAGAATTTGATCGATTTTATGGAAAGAATTGACCTATATAGCCGCTTTTCCTGGCTACGCTCGGGAAAATCCACGATATAAAAACGAAATAAAATAAATATAGTACCTACTATGTTAAATAAGTACATCCTGTCATCTATTGGTGATAAAGTTCAGTAGTATTGTTCCAGTGTTTTTGGAACCTATTCAATACAAACAAACAAAATAATATTTTCTCTTTATAATATTAGTAGGTACCTATGTAGATTAGTGTAGACAGATTTGTAGATGCGATTTCGTTCCACCAGGACCAGTGTACTCTTAGCTGATTCTACTTACTACTACTTGTATACGTAGTATATAATTATTAGTCTGTGTGTAATAATCTAAAAATTAATCATCAAATACATACTTTATCCCCAAAAATAGCTCGTCTAGTAAATAAACAGCATATAGAATAGGTATCCATTGTACAAACGGCTGTCTAAACGATATACTTTGTCAAACAAAGCTCGTCGTAACTTGGTAGAGTGGCTAAATCGTGTTATCGTATGTTGGAATTGTGTGGATATGCCTTTTTGTTTTTATAGAATGGACGGTAGTTTATATTATTTATTAAGGGTTTATGATTCAAATAATTTGTTGTGTATCTATACTATTATCTAAACTTAATATTATAAAGCTGAAGAGTTTGTTTGTTTGAATGCGCTAACCTCAGGAACTACTGGTTCGATTTGAAAAATTCTTTCGGTGATAGATAGCTCATTTATCGAGGAAGGCTATAGGCTATATATCATCACGCTAAGACCAACAGGAGCGGAGCAATGCGGGTGAAACCGCGGAGCACAGCTACTATTTAATAATATTTGTATGAACGTAAGGGAAGGCACTGTTTTCTCAGACACACGTAATAATCTAGTTTAGAAAACAGAGCAAAATCACAGCAAAATTGTGTGATCACATTTTATGCAAACTGCAAAATATATGAGATATTTCAAAGGAAAGTAGGTACTTACTTGTTTCTTGCATTTTTTCTGTAGGTTTAACTCTAGATAGAATTAAGTAGATATTCATTTTTGCTTCTTTCCATAGGGATGTAGTTGTTTTGTATATCTGTAAGGAAGATAAGACATTGCAGACATTTTCTTAATTTAACATAGACAAAAACCACAGAGTTTTATTACATTTAAATTCAAATTCAAATTGCAAATTACCAAATTACCATTTTCCTAATTCAAAATTACCTTTAACAACTTTAAAGTCAGTAATATTTAACAAGACATATTTTAATGATAACTGTGTTAATATTAAAAAATATATAGGTGTTGATAGTAAAATGTTAAAGCTTCAATTGAGTTCACATCGCAGAGCTTGCATCTAAATTGAAAAGAAAGAGAATAATTGTAAAAAGGTTTTCTGAGAGATTCTATTCAATATATTGGCACTTAATTCGTTATACACGAAGGCAATAGAGATAGCAAGGAGCTATTATATTTTTAGGATGGTATTAGAAAATATTTAGCGTCATATCCACGTTATGCATTTGCGCCACAAACGAGCAATCAGCGAGCAATCGACACGACAATACCCCTCTTCGCGCCAAATTCAATTTGCACCAATCAACAGCCGTCTTCCCGCCTCCGGGCGCGCTACCGCACTGCCTGGACGTGAGCAAGTTGTTCGATTTTTGAACGCAATTCCGTGACTGTTTTCTTTTATAGATAAAAAAAAAATGGGCGATGGAAATCCGATGGACGGACGTGCTGGCTGTTTGTTGTTTTTTTATTGACCGATGGGAATAAAGGGACAATCGTAAATATTTTTGTATTTCACTGCATTTATCATTTACAAGCGTCAAATATTTTAATGTTTAGTACCTATCTAAATTCTGCAATAATACGGCATAAATAATAATATAATTTTCGTATGAAATATAGGAGCCAATTATGAGATGAATATCATAATGTTTTCATAAATAGAAGATATTAGGCATGCTAATGCACGCCCTACCGCAGGGAATTATTCTGAGCTTTTCCTGAGGGATTTGAACCCAGAGTGTTAGCACAGTATTACCGTGGTGTTAGTTAGATAAAACGCTTACGTTGCAGTTAATTATCTTAATAAATTCATTCATTGCAATAAAATAATTATATGGGAATGGGATACATTTATCTCAAACCTGATGGTTGTATCTATTAATATTTAATAGGTAGGTACCTACCACTTATTAATTATTTTTTACATAGAGGTTGGTAGTGGTAGGTATACGGCCAAGTTCTCTGTCATTACATTTGTGTATATCTATTAACAACCTATAATAATACGTACTTATAAAAAATTCAACATACTAACCTTAATATTTTTTTTTTGATAAAATCAATTGTTTGTTTCAAACGTCGCATACCTAGGTACCTAATTGCGTACCTAGTGATTAAAGTGATAACTGAAAAAATAATAGCCGTCAACCGATAATAAATTTTTAACGTCAAAAAAGCGCGGCAATATGGCCGTTCGCTGTCAGGAAATCAAATATCAAATATTGATATTCGCGTCTCAATTCTGTATTCTGTTTGAGGTGCCGGATTCTGTTTGCGCTCAGAGCGATCCGGGACATGACACCATTCTGTTATATTTTTGCCAAACTATTTGCATATACAAATGATACATTTATGACAAAGGAAAGAGGGATAAACAAAGATATTCTATCTACATACTTATACTTCATATTTTATACAGATACTCTTCATATATGATTGTCAATAATAAATAATCTATTAAATTTTTTTTATAAATGTTTTTTTTTTTCAATTATTTATGTTTTTGAATTAGGTATAACGTAATTAACTGTACGTTTTTAAAAGTATTTCAATTGATACGATAAGTCCAAGATGGCCGACATAATATTATCTTTGGTAGGCGTCAGTTTGACATTTCTTTTCGGTAAGTATTTTTCTCTACGGAAAGTGGAAACTTTATGATCCAATTAATTAAAAATTTTATAACGTAAACAAAGCACATTTACAATGGAACGTTGCTATTACTAATAACTAAGTTAATTCAAGCTAAAAAGTTCATGGAGGGCATATTGAGGGAATAAAATTCAAAATGGGAAGAAGAAAATACATGAGTGAGTATAATTGTTTTAATATTCGCTAAATTTGTAATCCAAACGTGTATAAAATACATTTTGAGTGTTTTGATGTAGTAGTTGAGTGTTTATTATTATGTTTGCATTGTTTCTTTCATTTTAACATAAATTATTTTTTCACGACGATACGACTAGATACGATGTCGTAGGGTCTAGTATATCGTGTAAATTCATCCCAACAACCTCTTAGGCATTATATTTAATTATCTAGAAAAATAAAGTTGTTCAACTTTAAGGGCAAAGTTAAGTGATAATTGTTTATATCACGCATAAAGATAATTATTATTCTCTAATTAGGACCGTAGACATAAGTCTTATCATCAGACTGTCTTCTTTAAAACCAACAACAAATCATCCAAACAGCAACACAGAATACCAAAGTTTGAATATCAATTCAAGTTTTGTGCATTTAGAAGTTGTATATATAATTAGGGGTACAATCCGTCGATACGGCGTCCGTAACGAAGCGGCGTAAGTTGTTTAAACAAAGGGCATCAATCACGGCTATACACGCCCTCTTGCGTATTTATAGGATTGACGTCAGTTTGGGATAAAAATGTAAGAAAAATTTGAACGTATTTGGTATGTAAAGTAAGGAGTTAAGTTTTGATATTGAAAAGAAGTTTCACTTCCAATAATGTATTACATTTGGTCAATTGATAATTGATTGGTATGAAAATTAGTGCAATTTTAGATTTTGACAGAAATGACACTGACAGATTCATTTTGTTGCTTTCAATTTAACGTAAATATATTCCGTGTTTATCTTAGGTGTTTATTTACAAATGTTTTATAGCCCTCTGAACTGTGGCATGCATAAGTAGGTGCATATCACATTGGTGTCACTGATTTATTTGAGATTTTTTTGTTTATTTTCAATGAAACTCGAAGTTTTTTTTTATGTTAGAGCAAGCAAAGGGGCAGGTGGGCCACCTCATCAGTGCTTTGCCGGCCTTTTATGGACAAATAAGCTCTTTTCTTGAAGGCCCCAATGTCGTAGTTGTTCGGGAACACCGCAGGTGGCAAATCGTTCCAACAAAACTCTCCCATGTAAAATAAAAAACTTCACACAGAAACAGTAGGTACACTTTTTAATTGTAGGATTACATATTTTATTTTTGAATACAAATATAAACTTACTATTAATAAGAAACCATGAAAGTTCGAATTTCAGAGTATATGTATCACTTTATCCTCGTATACACGTTCAAAAACATTGAAATATTACCTGAAAAATAATTTTTATCAGAACAAGGTCTTGACTATAAATATGCGGCATAACAAGATGTAGACGAAGACAGTAAATATCGCCGTCTCGTTTCGACGAACGCGCGGCGAATGTTAAGAGGCGCAGTTTTTCCTACGTAATTTATACCGCTTGCGTGTAGGGTGGCCATAGATAATTAATATTATTTATATTTATTGTGCAAATACAGAAAGTGAATGTCAGTAATTAGGTTTATGTGTATGATAATTATGTCATAACAAAATCATATCACAATATTGTATTATTGAAGTGAAACTTCTTTAGGCGAATTGAGAGTAAAATGTCACTGTCGCGTCATGGCAACACCGTCACATCATTCAGTAAGGCGACGATTTCGGTATCTTTGAATCTTGTCACAGAAGTTTCACTTCTGACACGTGTGCTCGACACACATGCTCTATTTTATTAAATAAAGGATTATAGTGTTTTTAGGTTATCGTAAGAAGCATAATTTAATTATTCAATCACTCGAACTAACTCTTTGAAGTTGTCTATTGACTTATAATCTTAATTTCACCATTCATAAATATGAAAAACCACCTACATATTTCAATCTGATACTTATACGACTTTCTTTATAACTAGGCTACTAGGCTATTAACCATTGATGACTTTTCCCGCTTTCGCAATAGTTTTTATTTCTAGTCCGCTCCTATTGGATTAAATATCTTCAATTCAAACATATTTGTTTGAATTGAACTATTGTTCCTAAAATTAACGCTATCAACTACGAACAATTAGTCTAAGAGTCCATCACTAGCTAAATGTAGGTAAATGTGTTACAGTTAACGTTGTTTCGATTTTCGTTAACGTTGTTTCGATTTACGTAATTTTTATCTAAATATCTTTGTTAAAACTAGAAGTAACTAATGCACGAAATTGAATATTAAACCTTGCTGGTTAAAAATTTTTGCGATAATGTTATATACAGGGTGTAATCGTTAGGTGGCACAGGCGATTATTCCGTACCTATTGCAGATATCAAACAATTTTATACTGATATCGAAAGCCCTTTACCTAATGAGTAAAATGACAACAATAACTTTTTAAAAATAAAATGGGAAATATCCAAAAATTTTCCACCAAACACTCCCATACATTTAGTATGAGATATGACTATCCTAAACATGTAATATGAAAAATTTTGGTTATTTTTTTTAATCTGTGCTTAAATTACTTCGTAAATTTTAATAAAAATTCATTTAGAAACTGTAAACAGAGTTCGATGTGGAATACAATGGTATTCCAAAACGAGGACGTCACTTCGAACATTTGCTTTGAACACAAAATGTATGGAAAATTCAATGTATGGGAGTGTTTAATGTAACTTTTTTGGATATTTCCCGTTTTATTTTTTAAAAGTTATTATTGTCATTTTACTCATTAGGTAAAGGGCTTTCGATATCAGTATAAAGTTTTTTGATATCTGCAATAGTTACGGAATAATCGCCTGTGCACACTTAACGATTAACGATAACGACACTAGCCATGTTTCGAAACACGGGCAATGTTCCGCCGACGCCTTTTCCTTTCATGACCTAATCTTCCTGTCATACCTCCTACGTCCTCCTAAAAAGAAGCACAAGGTTCTGCTGCAGCGTAATTTTCGTGATATGAACTTAGAACGTCTATGTGAAGATGCACAAAAAATAGATTGGTCTCCCGTTTTCTCTGCCGACACAGTGACAACTAAAGTTGATGTCTTCAACACTATTATTGTAAAATTGTACGACGTCCATGCACCCATTAGAGCTATTAAAATGAAACATGCTGCGGCTCCTTGGCTTACTGATGAGCTGAAATCGCTTGTTCACAAGAAGAATTTAGCTAAATCAAGGTTCAAGCAGAACAACTCAGACTTCAACCGGGAGAAATATAAAGCTCTTCGTAATCGCTGCAATACGATGTGTAGAGATGCGCAACGACGCCACTTCCATAAATCTGTTGAGAACGGCAACACAAGTAGTACCTGGAAATTTCTTAAATCCCTTGGAGTTGGCAAATCTAATACTAATATTCCTCTCAATACCAACCTGAACCAATTAAATAAACACTTTACTTCTTCGGTTGCTCCTTTTGATAGCAACACTAAGTTTGATACTATTAACTTTCTTTCATCTTTGCCGACCCCTAGTTTTCCTCCGTTCAATTTCTCATCGTTCACTGACAGTGATATTAAAAAGAACATATTGTCCATTGCTTCGAATGCTTTGGGCTGTGATGGCATTGGCCGTACTATGATCCTACCTATCCTTGACATAGTCACTCCTATCATATCACATATCCTCAATTTCTCCATTTCAACCGCTAGCTTCCCCGATAGTTGGAAGGACGCTCATGTAGTTCCTCTCCCGAAAAAGATTAACCCTTCCAGCTTTTCCGATTATCGTCCCATTTCAATCCTGCCCTTCCTTTCAAAAATCCTCGAGAAACTAGTACAGCAACAGCTGTGCCTTTTTCTAACGAAACACTCCTTATTAGATCCTTTACAATCCGGTTTCAGAGCCGGTCATAGTACGGTCACTGCGCTTGTCAAGGTTACAGATGATATTCGTCTGGCAATGGATAATAAACAGCTAACAATTCTTACTCTTATAGACTTTTCCAATGCTTTCAACACCGTTGATTTCGATATATTGTTGGCATTGCTGAGTTCTCTTAATATATCTCCTGCAGTGATCGACTGGTTTCGTAGTTATCTACATGGTCGCCGGCAGTGTATCCGTGTTGATAATAATTTTTCAACTTGGTGCGATATCACTGCTGGCGTACCTCAAGGCGGCGTGTTGTCACCACTCCTTTTTAGCGTATTTATTAATTCAATAACTTGTAAATTATCTTCTCTCTACCATCTATACGCAGACGATTTACAAATTTACACCCATGCAAGTCTTGAGCATCTTGATCAAGCTGTTGAGTGTATCAATAAAGATCTGCGTGCTATTGTGACATGGGCTCATCAGTATGGACTCAAAATTAACCCAACGAAAACGCAAGTAATAGTAATAGGCAGTCCTCACTTCATATCTAGGGTTTCTTTTGAAGACCTGCCTGCAATTACTATCGATGGTGTTGATGTTGACTACAGTCCGACGGTTAAAAATCTCGGCATATGGTTTGACCAAACTCTATCGTGGACAGAACACGTACAACAGGTAAGCCGTAAGATCTTTGGGGTTGGTTCGATGTTAAGACGACTGCGCAATTTTCTACCAAAACCCACGAAAATTTTGCTCGCGCAGTCTTTGCTTCTTTCTATCCTTGACTACGATGATGCAAGCTATTTAGACCTTACTGAGGAGCACCTTAACAAGTTGGAACGTCTTCAAAATTTTGCAATTAGATTTATCTTTGGTTTACGTAAATTCGACCATATCTCCGATTTCCGCTCACAGCTCAGATGGCTTCCTATCCGTCTTCGCCGGAATATGCATATCCTTTCCTTATTATACTCCATCCTTTTTGATCCTAGAACTCCTTCCTACTTGAAAAAAAGATTTGTGTTTATGGGGTCTTCTCATGAACTCAATCTCCGTTCCTCCAACAATCTTACGCTTCGTATGCCTGTTCACACTTCCAAATTCTACGATTGCTCTTTTACCGTACAAGCCGTAAGATTGTGGAACTCTCTCCCGTCAACGATCAGGCAAGCCCAATCTTTATATAGTTTTAAAACTCTTGTTAAGAACTACTATCTATCTCTTTAATGCTGTTTGTCTATGTTCTTTGCTGATTTAGTTATCTATTTATGTAAATTTATTTTCCTCTCTTCTAATATTTGTATTCCTATACTGCTCATTTCTCCTTTGTTTTTGTATAATATTATTTGATTCTTAAGTTATCTATCTATGTATAATTACAGTTTCTTGTATATGTATGTATTTATGCACTATCTACCTTTTTACTGATTTATTTTTCCTATATCCCAAGGTTGCCTGGAAGAAATCGCTTTTAAGCGATAAGGCCGCCAAATTGTACATTTATTATAAGTAATATCGTTTCTGTAAATTTTGTTTTTGTGTGCAATAAAGTGTTTTCTATCTATCTATCTATCTAACGATTACACCCTGTATATGTATTGAATGGACTTGGGTTTTGGTAAAAAAATTCTACTTTATAATATTCTGTAAAGATTTTTTTTAATCCTACAAAATCTAAACGCATACACAACACACAATCCGCCGGCAAGCCCCTCTCCTTAATTCAGTGTAAGCGATCTGTTACCAACAGTGCTCCAACTTATATCGTCTGCTATTTGTACTTATTTGTATGTATTTAGTTTATAGAATAGTATAGGTACAATTACATACTTAATATAAGTTTCAGTAATAATGAAAAAAAAAATCCCCTGTATGCTTAAATCTTCAAATCTACGCAATTTTGATGGGGTCTAAGGATGGGGTCTTTTCAACTAGATAGAGTGTTTCTCGAAAAGGTTTTAGTATACAATTTATTGGTTTTGGACAAAGCGGGCGAAGCCATGCGCCGAAAGCTAGTATGCATTTGACAATTTTCTTAAATCATTTTGGATGCATTCTATGATATATAAAAAAGCTTATGCATTGGTCACATTTATAATACACTAGCTGCGCTCCGCGGTTTCACCCGCGTGGCTCCGCTCCTGTTGGTCTTAGCGTGATGATATACCTATAGCCTATAGCCTTCCTCGATGAATGGCCTATCTAACACCGAAAGAATATTTCAAATCGGACCAGTACCTAGTTCCTGAGATTAGCGCGTTCAAACAAACAAACAAACTCTTCAGCTTTATAATATAGAAAAAAATGAATGTCGAATTTCGCGCTCTACATTGCTTCATTTATTTTCATACATATTATTTTTTCAGTCGATAAAACTTAAAAGAAAGTATAGTAAAGTCCATATTTTTCTACAATTACTTCTACTCTCGTTAGGTTTGCTTCCAGCCAATACGAATGTTTAAAAATGTTTTTACGTTTATACCGCTAAACGGCATTTTTTAAATTGTGATGAATTTTCACGACTCTTTTAATTTTAATTAATTTTTTGTCGGTTGATAGAAACATATGAGGCCTTCTTTTTTTTCAGTTGTAGATGTGTATTATACTTTTCAGGTAGTTTATTCATATATTATGTAGGTTTTTTTGTATATGTATATGTATGTTTGTCCACGCACAGCTCAAAAAAAATGAGTCGGATTGAAATACTTTATTTTATTTATGTTGTATATGTTCCAACTTAGGAATCAGAGCGAGTTTCATCAAAACTGTTTAAGTAGTTTTTGAGATAGAAGGCTAAATATATAGCATTAACAATGAAAATAGCGTCGCATTTTGACCCACTTTTAACGGAAAGATTAATTCAAACTATTTGAACTTATCAAGGATCGGTGACAATACAATAATGTTAATTAAGATTATTAGGTATATAGAGCATATAGAGTATAATATAATATTATAGTCTAGATGTTTTTCATGGTACTAATTTATTAAACAAACTTATATTATTTGATTTAATAGGTATTGATTTTGATAATATACAGGGTGTCCCAAAAAGTAGTGATATACTGAAGCTGGGAGGTAGAGGACCTAGACGGCTATCCGAATCACCCCCATGTATGTTATGCGATTTTTCGTATTTTCGGATTTATGACATTTTTTTTCAATTTTCATATATCGCTGAGTACGATGAGATTTTCACTCATGGTGACGTCTGCACGTCTCACTCGTGCACTGGGCAAGAGCGGGGTCATTTTAAAAAATTCTGGTAATTAAACACCTTGTTATTGGTTTTAATTTGTTTTTATTAATCATCATGTTAATTCAATTTTTGCACTTACCACATTTAGATTTCAATTTTTCGATTGAAGCTTTCTGAATTATAAAATGAAATTTTCAGGGTACCTACAGGTAGCTACCTGATAGATAGAGCAAGTTTTTAAAAGCCAAATGGAAATCTTTTTTTATGTGATTTTATTTTTTTATGGGCCCTTGTAGTTGTGAACATACTGAGTAATTTTTTCTTTCTTGGCATTTAATTCTTTTTTTTTATTCCATTCGAAGATCTAACGATAGTAAATGTTACAATACTGAATTGGTCTATCTTTCAGCTCAGCACTCAAAAAAAATCAAGCATCTAGCGCAATAATTCACGTCACCATAAATAAAAATCTCATCGTACTCAGCAATAGATGAAAAATTGAAAAAAAATGTCATAACTCCGAAAATACGAAAAATCGCATAACATACATCGGGGTGATTCGGATAGCCCTCTAGGTCCTCTACCTCCCAGCTTCCGTTCATCACTACTTTTTGGGACAACCTGTATACATATAGGTAGTATAATGTATATCGATTTAATGATTATAGTAGATTGATTAGCTTTTATAATCCACTTTAGAAAGTCGTGTCATGGACGTATAAGCAATTTAGTTTTGCCAATCAGGTGGTTTGATTTCATAAAGAATAGATAAACTAATTCCTTCGCTATGTTCTATGTTCTAAGCTATGTTTATAGCGATTTAATTTTTAACTACCTTTTCGCCTGCTCTGACTGAAACCTAATAAATTATATACTTATATGCTAAAAGCTTCCTCTTGAATCACTCTTATCTTTAAAAAAAACTCCATCAAAATCGGTTGCGTGATTTTATAGATCTAAGCATACAGACACAGCGGAAAGCGACTTTGTTTTATATTATGCACCTTAGTGATAAAAGAAAGACAGGAAGGGATGAATAATAAACAGCATGTATAGTTCAATATTTTATTATAACTAAATATACACAATAATTTATATTATTATTAAGATCTTGTACATGTTCACCTAAATTTACAATTATGTACTCTAAAAAATAATACTGATCAAAGATGTCTTATAAAAATACAGTAAATACACAAATAAAGATTACAAGAAGAAGGTATTTTTCACAATTAACGTAAACATTAGCTTCTTGGCACTGGTTTCATTTTCTATTTTTATACAGTAAAAATTATGACACATCAAGTATCAGGTACATTAAACTACGTAATATTATCAATTTGTAGCCATTAATACTTATAAGAAAGAGATGAGGACGCAGAACGTATCCTTGTGGAACACCGATTAAAATTTAAAATCATGGGATAGCATTAGGAGGTGTTTTTATGATGTTTTATCATGCAATATGTTGAAATCGACATAATGAAGTTCGAGACAATATTGATTTTGTTTTTTTAGTTTTATAAAGGTGTTTTAACACCACAATTAGTGTGTGTATAGGCTATAAAAAGTTCAATAAAAATCCAAATAATATTTCATGTGTGATATACCTAACCAATGTTAGAGACAAATAAACTACCAAACAAAATACAATACCTACTATAGTGTTTTTATTCGAAGTTTTAACTAAAATACACGTAAGGATTATATTTTCAATATTTCACATCAACTTGAAACTTCCAAATTGTGATATTCAAGTTAAATAAATCAAATTAATACATAATTGTAATAGACTAGATTTAAGCACTTTCAACTTTAATTGTTAAACTTATATGTAAAAAAAAAAATAATAGCAACACTATAATATAATCTTACACTTACAATACATATATCTTTATAATTAAACTTAACTATATTTGGCCTGTATCAGTTCATACTTCATATAATATACTTATAAATAATATTTTGTTCGGAAAATTAATTCATTTAAAGTTTTTGTTGTGAAAAGAGGGTAGATACATATTTGTCTAACAAATATAAGGTTCTAAGAGAAGTCAGTCAAAAATTATATGTTAAACTAGCTGTGCAACGCGATTTTACCCGCATTGCTCTGCTCTTATTGGTCTTAGCGTGATGATATACACATATAACCTATAGCCTTCCTCGATAAATGCACTATCGAACAGTGAAGTAGTTTTTAAAATCGGAGCCGTGGTTCCTGAGATAAGCGCGTTCAAGGAAACAAACAAACTCTTCAGCTTTATAATATTAGTAGTAGATATGTCGTGGCCATATCGTAGATTTGCTCATTTCATGATATGATCGATCATTTCACGAAATGGTCGCATTTCATGAAATGGCCAACATAGTTTGATCAGATCGTTAAATCGTCAACGTTTCACGATTTGGCCATCCACATTTGGCCAGATCGTATAAAATATAAAGAGTCCATAAAATATTAAAAAAATTCAGAATATTCTAAAAACTTGTTTAATGTCATTTAAGTTAGTGCCGCGGCAGCGGTCGGCGAATGCTAGAAGCGAATCGTTTTTGCAATAAAAAACAGTTAGGTTAGGTTAGGTTAGACTTTGATAAACAACGCACGAGCCGAGCGAGCAAAGCGAGCGTGCCGCGGTAGCGGCCGGCGAGTGCCAGAAGCGGATCGCTTTTTAAAAAACAAACAATTATAATACTATAGTAGGATATATAAATATATATCCTAAAAGAAAAAATGCGTCTTAAATTATTTTATTTAAGACGCATTTTTTCTTCAATACATATAAGAT
>CAJQZM010039656.1:23659-60992 GCA_907164665.1 Colias nastes
AAGATTTCGAAATATAGCACTGATAAAAACGTATTTACTTTTACAAGCTGTATTAATTCGGATTGTTTCTTCTTGTAAATTCATATTTAGGCTACACCATTTTTGTATTTTAACGGGTTTTAATCTCAAAGTTACCACAAAATCAACTGTGAAAAAAAGCAAACAGAAATATACAGGCCGAATTGATAACCTCCTCCTTTATTTTTGAAGTCGGTTAAATATCAAAAAGGTAACAGCCCTATAGCTATACGTCATAATTTCATCGCAGGGGCTTAGTTTCCTAACTGTATGTACGTAGTATATATCTGTCAACTGTGGTATAGATATAGATATAAAGCATAATATTATCCGGTTTGTTGAGGAAGCAATTAACTATGGAATTAATAGCTTAAGCGATTAATTGCCTGAATAATTTTTGGCAAATAATTCAAGTGCTTGAAGATGTTTTATTTGCATATGTATTGATTTTTAAGTTTTAGAATGAAGTAATTTTTGGCATGGCTGATGGCTCATAGAGAAAAAAACATCTTTTTGATAATTATTGACGTGACAACGTCTTATAATTCGATAGAGCCGGCTGCACGCACGAAAAAACATGACTCATGCGGCGTTACCTCGCTCTGAGGCGTTCCATGTAAGACTTGAAGTGCAAGCGAGAGCGCGGAAAGAGCGACAAAGAAGCACAATCGGACGTTGTCACGTTCAACTATCGTCAGTAAACCGACTTTACAGACAACCAATTTTTTTTTTATAGCAATTAAATGCTTCATAGGCGCTTTTAACCCACCTCACGCGAACGACGCGGATTCGAATCCCACCTCGTGATCGAATTTTTCTGTTCTTTTCGATTTATAAAAGTAATTTTTCTATCAACATTCAAAATTGTGATCAAAAGCTGTATGTTATTCCTTACCCGCCAAGAATATGTTCCACAGATTATGTAACCTGACTGTACAGTGTAGACAATGTCTTATATAGGGAGCAGAGACAAATTGAATAAGGTTGATTGCAGACTTGCGCTTGGCAGAGCGTTATAACTCTATTGTCTATTGTTAAATAAATGATATTCGACACGATGTACTGTTAGAATTTAGGCGGGTTTACTCGAGTATAATTAAGACTTCATTTAAAAAATAATATTTGCTTACTAAGTACCTATATCAAATACTTAAAGGTAGTATTATTGTGAATAATAGTGTATGTTGCGCTGATCGATATTATAATAATGGTGAAAAAATAAGTAAGTAAAAATAGTATAAAAGATAAGTACCTACTACTTCACTACATAGTATAAAACAAAGTCGCTTTCCGCTATCTGTTCGTCCCTATGCTTAGTTTTTTAAAACGACCGCGACGCAACGGATTTTGATGTAGTTTTTCAAGGTAGAGTGGTTCGCGAAGTCGCCGGCGGAAAGCTAGTACATACCTATTATATAAACCTGTTTAAATTGTATGTATACGGTACTCAAAGTTGTAATTGTATTTGTTATATAAATATAATTATGTATTCATTGCTTTAATATTTATTCTGCGGCTTATGCGGTTATTACGTAATAAGTAGGAAGTACTAGTAAAGACCGTAAATAAATATTTTAATTTTTGTTTGAATAACAACTGCAAATAGGTAGGTATGTATAAATGATAATATCGGTGTATTTAACAATAAATTAAATTCACATCAAACGTTATCATTGGTTTTAACTGATAAAAGATATTTCGATTCGCGGAATTTCCTTCCGTCTCTTTTTGTACCTACTCGCAGCTGCAAAATCGAATTTTGCAACAAAACCCTTCTAGAATTTATAACATTTAACTTATAAGTATAAATACAACAAGAAGCCGTGACTTCATTCGTGAAACCCTTACGACAGTTTATTAACAACAACAGAACTTCCAAATCATTATAATCCAATGTTCGATAAAAGGGTGAAAACCTTTAAATGTGGATTGGTTTAGGAGGAGTTCGTCTAGTTTTAGTGACACGCTAACCACACTGACCGACGCGTCGGTGTTGACGGTCAAAACTGAACCTCTATGATCCTACGATTTATTCTAAAACGCATCATAGATGACGTCTTTATACGTTTTGGCTGCACCGACGCGACGCGACCGACGTGTCCGGTCAACGCCGACGATCAGCATGACACTTAAACCCGACGACATAGTATACCTAGATTATTTACTAGCTGTGCCCTGCGGTTTTACCCGTAGTGCTCCACTCCTGGCTATCTAACACTGAAAGAATATTTCAAATCGGACCAGTATAGTTCCTGAGATTAGCGCGTTCAAACAAACAAACAAACAAACAAACTCTTCAGCTTTATAATACTCGTATTAGTATAGATATGAGCAATGGAACAATGACGGTATTTACTATTTTTATATCCTAGAAGATTTGAAACAGACATAATTTACATTCGCTAGTTTTAAAAACTATGATTTCAAAATTCAACAAATTTTGCCGACCTATCCTAAATCATAAACTTATATCAAATATAAATAAAATGACAAACTAATTTAAACTACAAATCGGCCATATGCACAGATCATACAATTAAATGAATTATAATAATGGGGCCCTAAGATTAATCTAATAGACCATAAAATTGGAGCCCCGCCAATAAAATTAGTACAACCTCATCGTATGTCCGCTCTTATTGCAAAAATGGTAAGCGTGATATTAAATAATGGATGGGTTCCGTAGAATATAATGTACAATTTTCATTGTTAAAGGGTAGGTATGTAGGGAATTAGGGAAGCGTAGGAAATTATTTTTGGTTAGAATATTGTTTTAGAGTATTTTATTATTATATAATTACATCTAATTAAAAGGCACCTAACACCATCGTGTTAGGTGCCTTTTAACTTACAAACAAAGTTGAAAGAGCAGTTTTTATCTATACTAATATTATAAAGCTGAAATCTCAGGAACTACTGGTCCGATTTGAAAAATTATTTTGGTGTCATTATTGTAAATAAATGATCATCATTCATCGCAATATAGCGATTTTTCATATGACTTACGGAACCCTAAAAACTCTGACCCCATCAATATAAATCGTTGGGGTGTCTAATGGTCGACAATTTAACTATTGTTCAGTTTGTTTGTTTATTGCAAGTGTGAAATTAAATTAATTATTTGTTTTTCGCGCCCTTTAAATTATAGCACTTAAATATGAGGGTATTATAAATTATTGTGATTATTTGCTATGAATAGTTATTTAGATATGAATTTTAGTTTTGTTATAGGCACTAGTAATTGTATACGTAGTATATTATTATTAGTCTGTGGTACTAGATTATACACGGACTTTTCTATACAAGAAGAATTGTTTTAGCCAAGTTTAGCTAAGGTTTTAGCTGACGTAGAAATGACTGACATTTTATAAAATAAAAATAAAATGGAAGATAATTAGTGTATCCCTAAGGTGTATCCTATCCACAATCTAAACAAGCATTTATTTGTTTGGTAAATCTATTTAAAACTAGCTTTTTTCACTTCTCTTGCTATGTCTAAATCTTTTAAAAATTATACCTATATCACTGATAATCCTACAATAAACCTTGCTTGAGGACAGCTTTTTATTTATAGAATAAAATCGATCAAAATCCGTTGCGTACCTAGTTTTAAAGATCTAAAGTAAATATACGGACAGACAGATAGCGAAAAGCGACTTTGTTTCACAATTTACATTATGTACGTACTATGTTATATCATTTTAATTAGTATTAAAACCTTCTATATCTAATAAGGACGAATATAAGAATACAACATTCGATCTATATTCTTCTATCTGATCTATCTCATGCATACCTACCTAACAAAAACATTTAAACCGTGATTTTTTACCGTTAAAGTACCCAAGCAATAAAGATAATAAATTTCCACCATACATCACCCTTGGCCACTGGAGCAGCTACATGTTGCCAAAAATACACCCTTTTGGGACAAATAGCGTAGTGGTGTGCGTAATTTTTTATGGTATCGATTTGTTACCGTTTTTTATTAGTAGAAAGTTAATATCAGGGTAGAAAATAGGACGAGGAATTAATAAATTTTAGAAATTGTAATCGATGGAAGGACTGTTTATGAATTGTAGTAAATAATATTGGAAACAGCAAGTATAAACAGGACAAGGCAAGGTGGTAAATAAAATAACTAATTTTGGTTACCTACAGTACAATTTATATCCAAGAAATAACAATTTTAATATTGCTTTTCTGCATACGTAGCAGTTAAAAATTTTATTCTCTTATTATAGGGGATAATTTAATTATTTAAATAATAGGATTTTGTTCTTAACTAACGTTCAGTCTAGATGCTCAGTGTCGTAATTAATTGGTTAATTACTTATTTTTATAACTATTTATTGTAATGAATCCGTACGATAGAAATCAAGTAAAAAGATATAAAATTCTTCAAAAATAGTTTATAAATGCAAATGCGTTTAATGAAATAGACATAAACATGATTTAAGCACAAAACATGTTGTTAATAACTATAACATATGAATGTCTCATAATTTCTTCTAAATTCTGCTCAATTTTCTATAGGTAGGTATTTACTCAATTCTAATACCTTTTCAAACTCTTTCTACGCTATGTTCTATTATTTATATTAAATACTTATTACAACGCTATAATAAACCTAAAATTTATAAGTAACATTCACTAACAGTAACATCAAACCTGTATACAAGTATACATTCCCTAACAGAGACATTTAGCAAACATTCATAAAAGTAACATTCACCTATAAAAATTTAAAACCATAGACAACACAAAACTATCGACATCACCCCATCACTACCCCCTGGATCTAATTTGTCAAGGCTTTGTTTGTGCCAGCAAATTGGTGCTCGCTAATTGGCTTAGAGCCGGCGTGTATGGTGCCACTATGGACGGTATACTAGCTTTTATTCACGGCCTCAGTCCTCACTCGTGGTATATGTAACAGTCATCTGGTTGAATTTGCTATTTGATTGAATTAGTAGCGCCTTCAGTGAATGACGACATTTAATAGTGATATATTTCTTGTTGTATGAAGTACAATATAGAGTTTGGGACTTTTTAAACATAAGTTACACGAAAATTGTGACTCATGTGTGTAACAGCAGAAAAATGCATGTGGGCATTGGTTATGTTTTCTATTTTAAGACAGGCAACATTAAAATTTTGTTTACACTCCAATATTCACAAATACCTATTCATAATTTTATAGTATGAAATTGATGTAATAAATATATTTATTGATTACTTGCTGTGCTCCGCGGTTTTACTCATATATCATCTCGCCGTTGGTCTCAGCGAGATGATATATAGCCTTCCTCGATAAATGGGCTATCTAACACCGAAAGATTTTTTCAAATCGGATCAGTAGTTCCTGAGATTAGCGCGTTCAAACAAACAAACAAACTCTTCAGCTTCATAATATTATAAGTAAAGATATGTAGTGAGAGTGATTATATTAAGTAATATAATTTTATTGTGATAAATGATATTGAAGGCTTTCTAAACTTCAGAAATATAATAGGTCCGCATACTATTTTCCGTGTGATTTCAATATATCCCCGTTATATTTCTGTTTTAACTGCTATATATTCATAAAAATTAATAATACTCATTTTTTATTATTATATATTTATTGACTATTAGTTATTACCCTCGATCAAACGCACCACACAACATTGCAACGGAATTAAGTCCCGTCCCGTGGATAATTTTTAAATCGAGTTTGCAAAAGACTAATTATTTAATTGGAAAGTTAATTAAACGTTTTGTTTATGTGTTTATTTCTGTATTACATAGTAACGGAATTGTATTAGTTATATTTGGCTATTTATAACAAACTAGCTTTCCGCCTGCGGCCTCGCCCGCGTTTTCAAAGAAAAACCCGCATAGTTCCCGTTCCCGTGGGATTTCCGGGATAAAACCTAGCCTATGTTGCTCAGTGAAGATGCAGCTTTCTAATGGTGAAAGAATTTTTGAAATCGGTCCAGTAGTTTATGCGTGAAAACCATACATACATACATACATAATTACAAACCTTTTCCTCTTTATAATATTAGTATAGAGTAATAGACTAGCTTCCAATATAGGTAGATAAGAATTTCCCGGCAAAAAAGTAATTTTTCAATGTGGAATACGAATTTATTCATTTCGCTAATTCTTTACTGTTATATTTGATAGACAGGTATAATTGTTGTGCGTAAATAAGAAAATTTAAAGGTCAGCTGAAGAAAAAATCCACATGATTCCCGAGTAGTTACCTATATATTTTTTTGTTTATTATTATTATTTTTTAATCTATGGTCCGGCGGATGTTTGTAAAAGGAATTTAATTAACTTTACTATTAAATTCTAACGAGGATCCTATGGCAATATTTCAATTAATAAATATTGTCACAGAAATGCTTACAAGAATTCGTTGAAATAGCAACAAGGCCGCCTTTTTTGAATTGTTCAGTGTTCACAATCTATTAGTGCAATCTTTTATTTCTAATAAACTTACTTTCTAGTACTGTTATATTTTTTTTTAATTCCAATAATAGGTCTAATGTATGTCATTTATAATTGAGGGGCGATGTCGCGACTAATAACTAGTCAGTCTATAAGCTTTTTGACCTTTCTATACAAATAAAAGACCGGAGTTTTTATCAAAAGATTAAACAAGTTAAACATATGACAATTATATGTTTATCCCTTTCTAACATAGCTGAGGGAGAGGGACAGACTGCTAGTTGAGCCAATTATTCAATTTGTAACAGATGGTAGAAATTGTTGACGATAATTTTTATTTGAGTTTTGCATCGGTAGATTCGGTGGGTGCAGTAAGTGTGGAAAGGGCTTTTTATTTAATTAATTTTAATTTAAATTTGTTTTATGTTTTTTTTTGTTGCATTTTAAGTACCTATATAGTAAACTATACAACGAATAAATACCTAAAATATAGGTGACAGATTACAAAAAGCACCGCCTATTTTGCCAGCCAGCCAGCAGTTTTATGTCGTAATCATCATTCATCACCATCATCGTCATAATTAATCAACATAATTCGTGCTGGGCGGTGTTACCCGCAAACTTACTCGCGGACAAAAGCAAGTATTTCTATAGCCCATATAATATATAGGTATAGAGTAGCAAAAGAACATGCAGACATTTTTACAAAATGTTACGTTTATACGTTTAAAATATGATTTAGGTATATTGAGTCGGATATTATGTACTTAGATGACGTATGAAGATTAGAATTTCTTGTTCACATACGCCTTTGTAGGTTTTTTTATAAATATCATTACATTTAAAAATAACATGTCGAATACAGATTTAAATGATCGATCATTATGTACCAAAATGTCTAATGACATTGATTGATTGTTTATAACCTATTTATTGTAAGATTGAAGTAAATGGCTTTAGATACTGCGATAAGCCTGGTTTAAGTTCAATGATAATAATTTTAACAACAGTTGAAAGTTGATGTATCATGAGTTATGATATCATACGGAATTTTGACAGTCATTGATGTTGGAAGAAGGAAAACTCTTAGTTATGTTTTTCATGGAAAATACTGAAATCTAATTTGGAAAGAACAGGATGTATACAAAAGATCATATTAATGTGTTGATCACTAAAAATCGACATTATATAAGATAATGTCGATTAAATTTTTATGATTAAATTTTTTACGCATATCACTACATAGTATAAAACAAAGTCGCTTTCTCTGTCCCTATGTATGCTTAAATCTTTAAAACTACGCAACGGATTTTGATGCGATTTTTTTTAATAGATAGAGTGATTCAAGAGGAATTTTTGACAAAGCGGGACGGGCGGTAAGCTAGTTACAATTAATTTAGTAAAAGCAAGTAATACCTAATTGATATTGTCCGTTGTAACTAACGTATATTAATAATTACTTACGTATTTATAGCAAGGAAAATAGACAGTGTAGTATTTTCTAAATTCGCTGTTATGAAAGACCCTGTATAAAATTTCGCATCACCACTACCTATTTAAATTCAATCAATTTATAAACATTAAAAAAGTCGCCTCCATACTTATTCAACGAATAGTTGGGGTCGTTAAGTATGGTGAATTCGCGACATTATATTTATTTGAGGGGTGTTAATGCATTTTATTTATAATGTCTAATGTGAGCTAATCACTCGGACGCACATGTTATTTGCGTTACAATTATCCTGTTTGGGCCAGCCCTGCGGATTATGATTACGTTTATAGGGCTGGTACTAAACGGAAATTAGGCAAGTGCATTTGAAAGTCGCATTTAAAAGTTAATTTGTGCTGTTATCTAGGTACTTATAACAAAACTTGTTCACACAAAACTAGCTAAGGAGCGCGGGTTGGTTTCTATGTAAGCCGTATGAATAAAAGCATAAATAATGTTATTATTATAATGAGAAAGGTGTAGATAGACTCCGAGAGTGGCACGTTGAAATGTGGATTATTACTTATTAGCCATATTCATATAGTTAAATGTTACCATCATACTTTGTAATCTAATCGTGTGCGTAAGCGTTTTTGGAAATCGAATGTCGTATAAGATTTTTTTTTAAATATCACTGAGTTCGGTCGTCAAAAAATAAAGTCAGGTCGCAGGTACATTTTACATATTTTAATTATTTGTAGCTACCTACTTACTTACTTTAATCATATTTTGTAAACTTTTGTTTCAATTTAACAGTAAACTACCCATACGTGTATTATGTTGCCTACAACAATAAAAACAAACCAGCATTGCATAAAACACGCTTCACTGTTTACCGTGACAATAAACAAGCCACAGGGCTCTATGAAGGGTTGCAAGCCGGAGGGTGCACATAATCTGTGCAAATGTGACACCTGTCACTGTTGACATTGACATATTCGAACACTTTTTTTTACTGGCGACGCGACGTAAGCGCGGGATGATGGCGCGACAAATTACGTCAGATGATTTTTTTTTAATTCTGTATTAGTTATAAGATTGCGATTTTGCTAGATTTCGTTCCATTTTGTCTTATTTGAACTACCACGTTTTATTTTTGCAGTTGTTAAGAATTGATCTTTCCACGGAACAAACGGACCAATCCATTATATTCCAGACATAGGTATGCATAGAGAAGTTAGTTGTAACTTGTAAGGTACTTATTGTAATATACGATAAGCCTTTTTATTAATATAATTTGTACATTACTTAGGTTTTTACACCTGTACTAGCATTAAATCCTGTAGGAACTTACCTCCCAACTCTGGTATCCTATGGTAGAACATCCCCGTCCTGGCCAGCCACTCCAATTGCATATGATGGAGAACCCTGTCGCCTGGGTGATGGAAGGCGGAGGGCATTGGACCGCTGGGCATGCCCATTTGCGGGTAGTTGAATAGAGATGACTGTGCTACGAGCGCTGGGTTTTGTGGTAGGAGACCCGGTTTTGGGACTATACCTGAGGACAATGTAGTAGATTGTGAATGGTTTCGCTTTTAAGGTTTGTGGTGTTAAATGCAAGTTATATTATTTCAAAGAAAATTCGATCATGTAGACAAGATTCTAATACGCTTCTTTCGAGTTTGTTTACTGAATCATTTTCTAATGTTGACAGTTGAAGTAGTGACAAAATAATGTAAGTTTAATTCAAAACACGTCTGTAATGGTATTTTGTTCTGATGAGAACTTTGACCATGCCAAGGTATGCGCACATTAATTTTAATTTAATCGTAATTACTAATAATAATTGTAATATGATATTTTACAGTATACAGTTATTCTTTTTCATAACCTTATATAGCTGTATAAAATAGGGTATCATTTAAGCTATCACCAATTTAATTAGTTTTGTGTTTCTTAATAGGGTTTGTCCTCAAAATAGTAGATCTGTCACCAAAATGTAGTCACCAAACAATGCAAAATCAGTTCCACAATAAATCACCTAAAATCCTGAGATATAAGGTCTAGTACCAAATAAATGTTTTTGTATGTATTATAATAGGTGTGTCCTAATAAGTATTTAAGCAAACTAATTTAAAGAGATCACCAATAAATCATATTATTATGTTACTAGAAAATTGCATTAAGTTCAAATAAAAAATTAGGGTTGTCATCATCGTTTCAACCAAAAGATTCTGCTACTTAACTAGACTCCCAAGGTTCTAAATTTCCACTGGTAGTATAAATTATATTTAAATAAAAATTTTAGCAGAGTAGTAAATAAAACAATTAAAGTCAAAATAATCAATATTTATTGTTTAAAATAATTACCACTGAACAATCAGCGCTGGTTTAAAATAGCTGGCTTATGGCTAGCAGAATCACTACATAGTATAAAACAAAGTCGCTTTCTCTGTCCCTATGTCCCTATGTCCCTTTGTATGCTTAAATCTTTAGAACTACGCAACGGATTTTGATGCGGTTTTTTGTAATAGATAGAGTGATTCAAGAGGAAGGTTTTAGTATATAATTTATTCGGTTTTAGACAAAGCGGGCGAAGCCGCGGGCGGTAAGCTAGTAGTAGATAAAACACTTAATTAAAGTTAAAATAATCAATATTTATTCTTATAAATAATAACCACTGAATAATCATTTGGTCATCATTGGTCAATTTTTAAAGCGCGCCAATTTGTCTCCGCCCCTTTGATCATTTTTTCATTAAAATTATAAATTGATGTATTAAATTGGTAACGAATACTATTAATTTAATATCTGAACGAAATAAAATGTTACTACTGTATTGGTGACAAAATACCAAATAAAAAGGAGTCGCAGTCAGGGATCGATAATCGATTTATTTGGTGACAGATCTTGGTCCATTGAAAAGTTACATTTGGGGTTGCATTTTTTAGAGGACGCAATTTTATTTTTTTGATGTGTAGGGGTGGTCAGTGTGAAGCTATCACCAAGTTTGTGGGGTCACCACCCTTGTCCCACGGCCGCCATCTTGAAAATAGCGGTTGATATGGTTTTTACGATATATCTCTTAAACTATTTATTTGATAAAAAAAATTTGTTTACATTATTTGTTGCAAATTAAATACTCTACAACTTTGATCCTGCAACTTTTTGTCGTAGAACTATAAATAAAAAAGTTATAAGCGAAAATGTTCAGAAATTAGAGATATTTATATTTCTCAATAAATTTTTTTTTATAATTTTACGTAGAAATGATATTTGACCATTTTTGTAGATTGTTTTTCGAGGAACAACTTTTATATACAACATTTTTTCATTAATTAAATAGCTAAGGTTTTACAGCGCTCCGAAGTGAGTACTAATTTTCAGTACTCTGAACTATACAGTATACTTATATCATGTGTGTACTAATAATAATTTGTCATCAGTAATGGTTTTTTTTTGTTATTATAATATTTTTAATAATTAATTTTGCAATATCACTAATAATTAATTATTGAATCTTTTCCCCACCACCCAGGAGGTAGAGTCTGGAAGCGCGACTTTTTTTTACGTCGAAAAGCACGTCTGAAATGTTCTGCAGTGTGCTTCTATTGTTCTGGAGTATGAGAAAAGAGCCAATAGCCAATATATGTATAGTTAAGAGTACTGAAAAATAGTACTCACTTCAGAGCGCTGTAAAACCTTAGTTATTGACGTTATGAAAAAATGTTGTACATAAAAGTTGTTCCTCGAAAAACAATCTACAAAAATGGTCTGATATCATTTCTTCGTAAAATGATAAAAAAAAGTTTTATTGAAAAATATAAATGGCTCTAATTTCTGAACATTTTCGCTTATAACTTTTTGATTTATAGTTCTACGACTAAAAGTTACTACACCAAAGTTGTAGAGAATTTAATTTGCAACAAATAATGTTAACGATATTTTTTTATCAGTTAAATAGTTTAAGAGATATATCGTAAAAACCATTTCAACCGCTATTTTCAAGATGGCGGCCGTGGGACAAGGGTGGCGACCCCACAAACTTGGTTTTAGCTTCACACTGACCCTCCCTACACATCAAAAAAACAAAATTGCGTCCTCTAAAAAATGCAAGGTTAGGGCTAAAAAATGTAACATTTCAATGGATCATCTACCATTCTGAGCACAGAGCTATTATTTAAGTAACAAAACTGTTATTATAAGAACGAAGTTTATATTCATGTAATGCAATATAATTTTATTGGTTATCGATCTCTTATTTTACACATATATTAACATTAATTTGATAATTCATACCTGGGAACAATTTTTGTTTATCTGAGAACGAAAATATTTCGTGGTGATAGATCTATTTATTAGGTGATACAACTTGATGACAAATATAAATTTTGGTGATAGAAAATATAGTTCCCTATAAAATACAGTTAATAACGAAAATCGGATTAGTAGCTTCGGACTTCACTTCGAATAAAGCTATGAATTATCCACGGCTTATTTAGAAATTAATTCGCTACCTTTCGATTCATTAAATAATGAGAAGAATGTTTTATCGACAAAATTAAAATATAGTTAAGCTCTACTTTTTACGATATATAAAATCTTACCAGGTCTATAGCTTTCATATTCTTCATTCCCACCCTCAACGCCTGGCGAAATCGGAGGACTATAGGACTCCGATCTATTCCCATCTTCCGACCCTGGTGACACACTCCTACTACTCCCACTTTTAGGACTCTCACTGACCCTCTCCCTCTCAATACCTTCTGTTTGCTGTTCCACTCTCTCATAATCATTCTGGTATCTTGCTATGTAATTCTTATTCATTAACGCTACGTAATTCTGCGTTTTTTCAGCGTCGGAATCTATATGTTTTGATAGCAAGGCATCTATGCAAAAGGATTTTTTCTGGTTAATCACTGTTTTCTCTTCTTTGTAGAACATTTTGGGAGTGTTTGATCTGCTGTGGTTTGAGTCTTGGTCGATGTCAATCTGTTCTGTCTCGTGGTACATGGTTAGTTGGGTTGCTGTTTCATTGTCTGTAAAGAGATGGGTGGTTAGTTTGGTATTGCGTAGTTTTTGTACTAGTAGTAGGTACTAGTACCTACTAGCCTTAGATAGCTATAACGGTACCTAAAATATAAATCAATACCTACATATAATTTAAAAACTACTATTTCTGTTTATTACTATGGTAGGTAAATTTAAAATCTGTTAATAAGTATTTAGTTTCTACAAACAAAGTTCAATATACCCAGAGTACCTATAAACTAAATATTTCCCTATGAAATTTCATAGATATCTTATTCAGCACTTCAGCGTCATATTACCTATAACGTAAACTTCACGCGTTTTCACGCAATACCTATATGTTTTAATTATCCTTTACGGTATAAACAATTATTATAAGCCGCTATTTTCTGTAATCTAATTAATTCCTTGAAATCTTCTCTCGCATAGTTCGAAAATATAATCGGGTGGAAACTTTTCATGAATGCAAGTATTCATTGATAAAATAAGTTATCGATTTATCATCTCAAGTAACGCCAAGCCCCTTTATAATCTTAGATTTGACATTTGATATATTTATATTATAAGTATTTCAAAATGTGAGTAAAGCAGCGGTATAAAACAACGTGATCTTTAGGATTATAATATATTATTTATTTTTTAAATTTCATCAATTACAATTACATTTTTTAATATTACTTCCTACTTATATTACACTGTCGAATTAGGTTAGAATCCTGTAATGATAGTAAGTTCTATGTGATGTTGATGTAAATAAATAAATAAAAATAAAATTATAAATGCGAAAGTTTGTGAGGATGTGTGTTTGTGTGTGTTTGTTACTCTTTCACGCAAATACTACTGAACCGATTACAATGAAAATTAGCACACATATAGAGGGTAACTTGGATTAACGCATAGGATAGGTTTCATCCCGGAAATCCCACGGGAACGGGAACAATGCGGGTTTTTCTTTAAAAACGCGGGTGAAGCCGCGGGCGGAGAGCTAGTATATTATATACTAGCTTACCGCCCGCGGCTTCGCCCGCTTTGTCTAAAACCTAATAAATTATATACTAAAATCTTCCTCTTGAATCACACATAAATAGGGTACGTTAAGTACATATCCAAAGCTAAAAGAATTTTGAAACGGTAATATGTAGTTCTTTTGATTAGCATGTTCAAAAAAACAAACAGCATTATAGGTATTATTAGTACCTAAGTAATAAGTATACACTTATTTTATGTAGGTACAAATAACTAAGTACCTAATAATACCACAAGTATATTATTAGGTATATTATCACTACTACCGCCTGTCTGTCACGCGTCGAATATTAAATTGATAATAATAACTTTATTATTAACCGATTTGAGCTTATCAAATTCATTAAGTATATTATGCAGTGTTTTTATCGATATTTTATCTGTTTCCATTCATTAAGTGGATTTCAGTTATTAAAATTAGGGATAATAAAATTTTTTGTAGGTACCTATGATGATACCTATTTCATTAAGTTTACTGCGGAAAAAAATTAGAGACGGTGTCTTGTCAAATGAAATAGTAAAAGAATTGAAGCTTACAATTCAAGTTTCAATTACAAGGCTCATGCATGCATGATTATATTTTAAACAACAATGAAGAACCGTTTAGAAGATGTTACAAGCAAATAATTATCCGGGGTAGGTACTTACTAATATTATAAGTTTGTTACGCTTTCACGGCTAAACAGCAACGTACGTTTTAATGAGATTTTGAACGAAAATAGTTGAAAATCTTTTAGTCGAAGACAATTTTCTTAATTATCTCCTAAAGCTGAGTGACCACGCTCGCTCAACGATTCCATCACTTTATAGTGTATACTTTAAAGTGATGGAATCGTTGAGTTATTAATTAGTAATAAATTATAAAATTAAATCAAGAAAACACTCACAATTTTTAGTTTCGCAACAACAATTTCCTTCGGGTCTATAAAATACCCTACAATTCTATTTTTACAAGCGTATGGTAAAAAATTCTTAATTTATTAAAACTGTTTATACAGTAACGAAACGGCCATGTTATTTATTTTAACTAAAGTAAAGAGTTTTTAAGTTAATTGAAGAGTTAATACGTATATACACTGGTCATCAAAAAAATCGACCCACCTACCTACACTATGTTTGCTATTTATCGATTATTTCACAAATAAGTCGTCTTATATTGTTGTATTTTGTTGTAAGGGTCTGATAACATGCTAATCATTATGTTTGTCGTAAATTTTACTGCACTTAATGATTCTTAACAAATTTTTATACAGAAATACTGTACAGTGTTCATTTGACGGTTTACGGCGGGACAAATTATACGCGTGTTCCCAGTTCAAAAATGACTTTTTTCGGGATCTCTTGTTCATAACGTTAAGTTTAATAATTGATGCTGTAGTTTTGATAAATTTTGTTTCAAAATAATGGATACTACTGTAGCTGAGGGGGCCCAAACTGTGGCTCTACTAAAACAGGGGTTATGTCAACTTGCCGTGGCTAAAAAGTAAAATCTGACAATTTTTTCTTTAGTTTGTGAAAAAACCGCAATTTTCCGTAAAAATGCAGGTGGGTCGATTTTTTTGATGACCAGTGTAGTTAGACGTTTGGCTCTACATTCGATCTGTTACCATGATGTTTTATAGCAGAATTATTTCCAGTGTGGGAAAGTGATGGCGCTAGACAACCTATATAGCGCCGTAATGTTTCCACACTGGAAATAATACTGCAAGTAGAGATTATAGTAACCCCCCTGATAACTTTTTCACAGTGCTATAGATGAAATTTCACATTAAAATATTTTTGGTGAAATTCTATATACGCAATAAGATTGGCTTTAGTCAGTCAGCCTACGTGAAAATTCATTAAAATCGGTTCTGCATTTCACGCGGTTTAAAAAATAAAAAGTCCGACGGAGTTTTTTTTATATATGTGTACTACTATATTATATGCACCTAACCTACTTTACTATATGTACCTAAGTATAAATTTAAAGAGAAGGAATTATTCAATATTTAATATATATGGAATAAGATAGATAATTTATTATGATGGAAAAATAAAATTTATCTTCAGTTGACATGATTTAAGAAGAGCAACTATCCTATCTATACGGAGTTTCTTGTCGGCTCTTCTAAGTAGTAACTTATTTCCGAAAACGCTTCTGAAGGAAGTCTAGAAGTCTATTTGAATGAATAAATGTTATTTTAATTTAATCCAAATTGCATGCTAACAATTTTCTTGCCACAGTTATTGTTATCAATCTCCTTCAAAACGGCTTGATCGATTTTCATGTTTTTTTCCGTATTTGGTTGTAAATAAAAACATGTTAAATTATTCGTAGGAAAATAGTAGGTATAATTATAATATTATTGATCTATACAAATAAATACCTAAATGCAAAAAAGCATTAGGTAGATAATTAATAAAGCCTTCTTATGAATTGTATAAAGTTGATTGTTTCCTAGAAAGTGGCTCTAGAACTCATGGCTCGAACAGGGGCTGTATTATGACCTCTTATTTCCAGACAGATTACGCCGTGAATGGAACTGGCTGGCAAATTCATATTATGATCGTAACAATCAGCCGTGGTTATTACAATCATAATATGAATTTGCCAGCCAGTTCAATTCACGGCGTAAACTGTCTGGAAATAAGAGGTCATAATACGGCCCCTGACTAAATTATATAATTATGTATTAGTGAGACTTTTACTGATAGTTAATATTTTTATTTTAGCCGATAAGTTGCACATGGTTCTCATTTAACATACAGGTAGTCGCGGCAATGAAATTTCTTTTAACCTATAATATTTTATGTTTAAAAATGTCCGGTGGGTCTGTAAGCGCGTCGAAATCTTTTCATTTGAATGCATGTAAGCTCTTTTGTGTATGTATTTACTATTACAATAATATTTATTACCTATCATTTATGCATCAGCTATTTTTTATTAAAAAAAAAAATGGATTCCAGTTAAAATTGATTATTTAATTCTACAGATTTCTTATACGTAGGTACCTAAATTATTTGGATAGTAGGAAAATAAGTTTTTGCCAAAACTAGTGAATTTTTACCCTTTGCTTATTTAGCAGGGAAATTTTTTATCTTTGAAATGAGAAAAATTAGGAAAGCTTCATAAACAATCATATAAATAAATAAAATAAACTTATTTTATTACTTTGCACATAAAATCCTATATTTACTTCACTTTAAAGTTATTTGAACATCAGTTTAATAACTAGGTAATAAAACCTATAAATCTCAATTATCTTACCGGAAGCTATGTAAAGAAAATAAAAGCACCATAAAAAACAATAACACTAAAACCTTCACGGTCCAAAATCACAGCCACTGCGTCAAAACGCGATTAAAAAAAAAGCGAAACGTCAAATTTTCCCGCGCGCGTTCGGATACCTACTCCGACTAACCGTCGGTAACAACTGGATTATTTCATTATGCCCGGTATCACCCATTATCTGCCCATATCTTATCGTATGTGGACATGGGCGGTACAGACCGTTATTATCTGATACCAGCCATAATCCAGCTCAGTTGGAGCAGAGGTTCAATAAACGCTGGTTCGGGACGCCCCACCCGCCATTGTCTGTCTCGCTTCCACATTGTCTATTCTTTTCGCGCGCGCAGCGATGAAATTTACGCATGAGACGACCAAATTTACTGCTTAACCGCGGCTTGATTTCATATCATTTGTATCTACAATAGAGCTTTGTTCTTTGATTTCGGGAACATTAACTTTTTTGCACAGATAAAATAGAATGAAAAAAATATACACAGATTATAATATTAGAGCGTTAAAATAAATTGCTTCGGCTATTTTTGACTGACCGGTTGGCTTGGTTGGCAGTGGCCCTGCCTTCCGAGTCAGAGGTCGTGGGTTCGATTCCCACCCGTGGCAAATATTTGTGTGATGAACATAGATGTTTGCTCTGTGTCTGGGTGTTAATTATCTATATAAGTATTTATTTAAAATTATATAGGTATGTTTATCAGCCATCTGGTTACCATAACACAAGCGAAAGCTTAGTATGGGATCAGATCGTGCCGTGTGTGAAAATTGTCCTGAAATCCTGAAATATTTATTGGCGGGGATTTTTTGCAATTCATCTTGTTTTCTTTTGAGACAAAATTGGTGATGTCATAGAAATGAGATGTTGTTTTATCGATCGATAAGTTGATGATAAATATTATTGATATAAAATTTACTTTTACACAATTCTTGTTATACTTAGATTCCTAGGTGATGAAGATAGATTTGTGATGAGTTAATAAAAATAGGTACATACTTACGAAATTACGAATAGAAATAGAAAGGGTGGCACAGTAGGGACAGTAGGTACTAGGTAGCGACAAATGCCAGGGTGAAGCCACTTTCATAGTGCAGCCAGGATAACTTGCTATTCATACCTACTTTTTACATAATTTATATATAAGAGCAGGTAGGTACATGAAGATATAAACGCTCATACCAACCTCGTCACTGGAGAGATGAAGTCAAAAAGATCGACATTCTTATAGGATAAGACCTTAAAAAGATGTAAGGTGTGATTCCTGGAGATCATTGGGCCAAGATATACCATGGGTGGTTGCAGCGTTGAAGTAATCATCTAAGTAAATAGTAACTGCAGAATGCTAACCATATTATCGACCAGTAAAATACATCTGTTCTTAACCCCAAGGAAAGTAAACTTCATTAAGTCCTACTAATATTATTGTGAAAGTTTGTGAGGATGTGTGTGTGTGTTTGTTACTCTTTCACGCAAATTCTGAACCGATTACAATGAAATTTAGCACACATATCGAGGGTAACTTGGATTAACACATAGGATAGGTTTTTTCCCGGAAATCCCACGGGAACGGGAACTATGCAGGATTTCCTTTGAAAACGCGGGCGAAGACGCGGGCTCAAATCTAGTATCATTATAAATTACATTACATTGAAAAGTTCTAAATAGCTCCTAGGTTCGTTTATGAAAAGCCAATTGTCAATGGTCTGCAATCTGTAAATGAAATTGGTATTGCGGGAAAGCCCCTGAACTAGAAAACAACTTTCAGTGACACTATCATCATCTGATCACTTCGTTTGATAATGTAGCCTACTCTTATAATAATTATTAGCAATGGTTTTGTAGTGAGATTATTTTTAACTGGTGTTTTTTTTGCAGGACATGACAGAGGGATGGACTGACGTGCTACCTATTGACGTGCTGTGTGTAAACTTGTGGAGAAGAGCCTCCTAGATTTTTCCGGAAGCAAATATTTACCTAACCTTGCTTATAACATACTTAGGACCTACTTATAGATCATATGAATAACAATAATTAGAGCTAGCGTGCAAGAGCAACTTTTGTCTCCGCAACTATTTTATCTCTCCCATCAACTCTATGGGCTAGTAAGACGCGCGCACGTAGCGACGCAACTCCCCATGGAGTTGATGGGAGAGACAAAATAGTTGCGGAGACAAAAGTTGCTCTTGCGCGCTAGCTCTAATAGTTTTTGTTTTTGCAGGTTGAAGACGAAGCCGCGGGAAGCAGTTAGTGTTCTATGCACCTAAATATTAAAAAGCCCCATTCGTATTAATAATAGGTAGTATAGATTTTTTCGTAAAACTCAATTACCTACACTTAACATTTTTTGCAGTTTAGATTGTTAATTGAAAGAAATATGAATATTTTTTTTCACATTTTCCAGTGACAAATTCTCGAAAATAACTAAAGACAAATTTTGGGAATTAATAAAATAAGTATTTAGTACCTATTACATTTTTTTCTAATCTGAAACGTATTTTATCAAGCGTTTAACATTGCTTAAAATATTTCAATTTGTGGGCAACTGGCTTCGTTTAAAAATTCACAAAAGGCACACGACTTAAATTCGCAATCAATAAAAACAAACCAAACGTAAAGTGAACAACAAGCGCTTTGTTGCGTTAAAAATCGCCAATTCCAACTAAATCGAATTGCTAAAACTTGCAATCGGCGAAATTTCATTACGCCAAGAATTTCTACTTAAAACAACGTTTGCCCACGTCTCCGAGCGCGCCAAAACGAGATGGCCATGTTTTTTCTTTTTTCAACTCTATTGTCTATTAATGAGGGGCGGAGTGGAAACTTTTTGGACCTATCAGGGCTGTGTGCGAGCGAGACGGTGGATAATTTTGTATGGGTTGGACAGAGAGGGCGATAGGGTGTTTCGTTTGACATATTTATAGGTTAGCCCGGGAACTTGGACTGTAGTTCGTATTAGCTCAAATTAGATAGATTAGTAGCCGGTTTGCGCTTCAATTACGGTATTAAAGATGGTAGTCTGTTTTATATCGTTTTTTGATTTATTTTATTAAAATGAAACGATGTTTTGTTTTGGTTGTTTCATTTTTAAGTCTGTTATATATTGATTATTACAAAAAAAAAACAAAAAAATGTGTGCGTGTACTAGTGTATACACGTAAGAAGTGAAACTTCTTTATGACCTTATTTTTCAAAAAATAATTTACTGTATGCAACTTTACAGAAATACGTCGAATCACGCGTGGTACGGATAAGAAAAAGATGGCGCGTAACGGAAAAATGACATTACACTAAATTTTTTTCCAACCCCGGTAAAGAAGTTTCACTTCAAAAAAATCACTGTTAGATAGTCCATTTATTGGGCAAGGCTACCTATATTATAATATCACGTTAAGATTAATAGGAGCAGAGCAATGCGGGTAAAACCGTGGGGCACAGCTAGTTCTAAATACGACGTGTAGAAAATTTCGAATCGCGATATCCTAGGAATGGTGATTCTTAGAAAAAATGTAGTTGGACCATTTTTGTAGATAATTTTAAGATGTATTATATTTATCTAAAGTATTTTTTGATAAAACCTAAGCACTTCAGATAAAAATGTTTTACCAAATATTTTGCCTTAAATACCTTTGACCCCGAATAATACTTTTTTTTTGCACAATCAATGGGGACTTTGATACCTACGTTATTTCTTATTAGGTCAGCCAAGATCTCCAACAAAATTTGTCTACTTTTAATAAAATTTTAAAATGATCTACCTACATTTGTAGATATACTTAAATGAAAAAATGTAAGCGTTTTAAAGTGTAGATTTAAGATGAAAATGATCATAGTCATCATCTTGTGTTTGATTTTCCTCGAGGATAGATACTGTAGAAATTAATTTTATTTTGGAAGTGTCTAGTCGTCCGCTAAACGGATGAATAAAATAAATTAGTCGTCCGATTACCGGATGAATAAAATAATTTAATCGTCCGATTATTCGGATTACTAGATAACCTTTTAACACTAAAGCTAGTTGGGTTGGACTAAAGCAAAGGGGGCGCAGGACTTAGAAAATTTTTGATGGAGTTGGTGTCATTATAACACCTATTTCTTATTGTTTTATCGTAAAGATTACGCTAATAAGTACCTATAAGCATGTTTTATAGGAACAACTTTTCTCTAAAATCAAAAATGGCCGAGATATTCGCCCTCAATTCGTTAGGTTAGGTTTAGGTTAGGTTAGCCTTTAGGTTAGGTTAGGTTAGGTTTCTTAAAAAAAAAAACTACACAGAAATAGGAGCCCCGCGAAGCGGGGCTCCGTCGACGCGCAAAAAAAAAAACAAGTTTAGGTTAGGTAAGCCGTTAGGTTAGGTTAGGTTAGGTTTCTTAAAAAAAAAACTACACAGAAATAGGAGCCCCGCGAAGCGGGGCTCCGTCGACGCGCAAAAAAAAAATCAAGTTTAGGTTAGGTTAGCCGTTAGGTTAGGTTAGGTTAGGTTTCTTAAAAAAAAAACTACACAGAAATAGGAGCCCCGCGAAGCGGGGCTCCGTCGACGCGCAAAAAAAAAATCAAGTTTAGGTTAGGTTAGCCGTTACGTTGGGTTAGGTTAGGTTTCTTAAAAAAAAAAACTACACTGAAATAGGAGCCCCGCGAAGCGGGGCTCCGTCGACGCGCAAAAAAAAAAATCAAATACCTACGTGTGCCCTCCTCCCCCCTCTCCTCCCCCCACAAAAAACCTATAATACGTGCGGCAGTTCTCTAAAGAAACCCCGATAACCTAACTATATAGATAAATAGATGTTATCGGACGATTAAATTATTTTATTCATCCGGTAATCGGACGACTAATTTATTTTATTCATCCGTTTAGCGGACGACTAGCACTGTCCTTTTATTTTAAAGATTTTAAATTACCTCATAATAATTATTCAATATTGAAAAGTTTTTAAAACTACTCATAACACAAAAAATAATGTACCTTTCATAATCAATCGAGTTTGAATGCGTTAAAAAGTTAAAACTGAAGTCTAAACTACGCTTATTGGTAACTTTAAATAGAATCAAGAACAGGCCATCTACTTCAAACCAAACAAGCAGAATCACACTAAAAACATAGCTACCATATAATAAACAGACAGAGTGTGAAATGATCTAAATGTATTGATTTATTTTGCCAACCTGTTACCAATGTGTTTGCATACTAGTGGGGTGACTATAATTTATGATTTTTTGGGGACAAATAAAAAAAAACTATACTTAGATAAATATCGCAATATAATAATACTATGAAAACACTAAATAAAAATTAAATTAATAGTTATCCAAAAAATAAAATCTGTCGACATTTCTCATCCATGCAACCACAATAAGAAATAATGCGAGACATTAAGTATATCTAGTAAGTATTCAATTAACCTTTTTTAATTTTTCAACCGACCATAGACAAAAAAATCCATAAATTAAAAAAAAAATCATGACGCATAGCCACACCACGCCGCCCGTGTGAACGAGTACGGCCGCAGTTATCGCCAAAACACACAAACAAACAAACCGTATTACCGATAACGCTGTGGGAACCCTCTAATTGCTACACTCATATTTCATCTAGTTTCAAAATTTACAATTAATTTTGTATCTGTGGCTGGGTATACCTATAAGTAATCTGTGCAAATTGGTTGTGACTCATTTTGTTTATGCTGAGTCATATTTTTGCAGTAGGTATCTAAGATAATGAAGTTTGAACTAGGTGTTTGCCTGCCGTTTTACTTGCGGTAGCAATTCGTAAACATAAATTCTTATAAGGACAATTCCATGCTTTTAAACAAAGCTTATTAAAAAGCCCGTTAATACATGATTAAAAAAATATAAAGTTATATGTCATTGATATATAGGAGTATAATATTTTTTCAAATTCGTTTTTAAGTTCAAATAAGAAATTTGTAACAGACAGATGGATTAATTCTGCCTTCTTTTAGGAATACTTAAATCAGAATGCTAATGCAGGAGAAGTGATTGATAATAATATCATAATGGACCGGGACGTTGCTATTTTTTTGGCGTTATGTAAATATAGATAGGTTTATATTTAATTTTCAACTGGTAGGTGTTCAGCTGTTATAAATATTATTAAAATATAATATGGTTTTCAAGACGAAGTAAGCGCTTACGGTGTGGTATGAAATTAAAACTAATGTAGGTAGGTACTTGAATAAAAAAAGGGTCAATCGTATTTGTCTAGATAAGTACGTGATTCGTACAAGTTAAATAATGTTGAAATCACAAGATTAACTTATCAAACGATAAGAACATCTCAAAAACACCAATCCATTCCAAAGTGAATCACAACGTAATTTCCTACCCATTTGGCGCGCTGTCATCTGTCAGTTTGACACATTGACACCTGTCACAGATAACGTCAGCTAAGTATGAATTATTTGGCTTTTATAGCGCGTTTATCTTTTTGATTTGTTGTTTATTACGACGTACGACATATTTAGATAAGATTCAATGATCTGGGCGCGTTATCTTGCGTGAGAATGAGTGCTTACCTGGTACCGGAACAAAATATGTACTCGTGTAATAATTGAAGGTTTCCTGCTACAATCTGAGGTCACAAAAACCATCTGATTGGAATAAGGAATTACATCAGAAAGCCATAGACAAGAAGAAGAATATACCAATGACTTTCTTAGCTTAAAAGCTAAAAAGCTCTGAATCATACCTATGTTATTCGTGTAAATCGCTTTCATTAGTTTTCATTTGAGTATCTAAACTTGTGCAATTGAAGGATTTAGAATTTAATGTATATTATATAATTTTACTAGCTTACCGCCCGCGGCTTCGCCCGCTTTGTCTAAAACCTAATAAATTATATACTAAAACCTGCCTCTTGAATCACTCTATCTATTAAAAAAAAACCGCATCAAAATCCGTTGCGTAGTTTTAAAGATTTAAGTACAAAGGGACATAGGGATATAGGGACATAGGGACAGAGAAAGCGACTTTGTTTTATACTATGTAGTGATTATCTGTTTGTATAGGACTCTATTTAAAGTATAACGAGAAGCAAAATATTATTTAAATTAAGTGAGCATTAAAGCTACATATTGAAAACTTTTAGCTCATTCATAAAGGTTTTAATCATAATTAAAAATATTATTACAATTTTCTTTTCTTTTCGCAGAATGCCTACAAACTTGAAATTGATAAAAATCAACGTTGACTCTAATTATTAAATATAAAACAAGCTTTAGGTATATAAATTATTCTAATCTCTAGTTATACTTAGTTGGTACCTATAGCCTGAAGAATCTCGACGATCATGATGACGGTGAAGCCCTGCTGTCAGTCGTTAGATGCCATTGCCAGTTGTAAGTACTAAGGAATGTAAATTCTAATAATTCGCTAACATTTATACATTTTATCAAACTCAATCTTATCTTAGTCTTCCTATCTCATTATTCATTTGTCTATGACATCGATAGATTCCTAAAGCGTTAATGTAAAAATAGAAATAAATTGTTGTATAAGATATGAATATTTTTCCATACACAAAGAAAACAAGAGAAACTACGTAAATGTACGATAACATAATATAAGAATAAGGCCGTATTCAGAAAGAAAGCTGGAAACTTATAAGCGCTTACCGGCGCTTGTCAGCGCTGGTTCGTTCTACACAAAGGAAGCAGGTTGAAGCAGACCAAGACAAATTTTATATGGCAGCGCCCAGCGCTGACCAGCGCGGGTTGAAGCTTGTCGGCGCCGTTCAGCGCTTATCGGCGCGTGTTCATATATTTTCCTGCGCGGGTTACCAGCGCTGACAAGCGCCGATAAGCGCTTATAAGTTTCCAGCTTTCTTTCTGAATACGCCCTAAGATCGAGATTAAAATGTGTGAGAAAATTAATATCGAATAATCTTTAGTTCGAGTCCCTTACTGTAGAGACTGATAAAATATGTGCTCTGCTTTGGCAGGACAAAAGCTTATCGTTGTATTTACCCAAAAGTAAACATGAGAAAAGTATAATAATAAAATAAGTTCTAAAAATAAAAACATTAGAAAATTACGTCGCGTAGCAACAACTATACCTACTATTTCTATTTTATCTACCTATATCTGTTTTTTCGATACAAGAAAAAATATATCATTACTTCGTATTAGAATATTCAGGCTTGGTTGCATCATATTTAAGTTATAGTTAAGGTAAGGTTAATGTCAAATTTAACAATAAAAGTAACGGGGACTTTTAAAGTGACAGCGAAATGGGTTGCACCAGCTTATTTTTTTTAGCATAATTAAGTTATCAAAGTATCAAGTCAATTAATGACATCTCATTTTGTATTTGACGCTTCTGACGGTTATTTAACGTTAACAATAGCTTTGACTGGTGAAACACGAGTGGTTATAGTTTTAGAATATTATGCCGTCCTCTATAAAATTGTCAATTGGCCGCAACTCATATTTTCCCTAACCGTTACTTTAACATGTTTGTTATTGCAAATAACATGGTGAAACCCAGCCTGAATGTATGAAGCATACTAAAAACCCGCTTTAAAATAAGATAAGCTCATAAGATTATTGTGTATCACCGATCCTTGATAAGTGTACAAAGTTTGAATTAAATCTGTCCGTTTAAAGTGGGTCAAAATCCAAAAGAGTCGGTTACACACAAGCTCACATGAAGCTAATAAAAGCGTGTAAAAAGCCGGGCATATCATGCAAACAATTATCAGAATTATCAGTAAATAGTAATGGACATTAAGTGCTACCGTATAAGGTAGATAAATGATTTATTGACTCCACTCGCGTTTAGGGGTCCGCAGGACGACCCATAGACATCGTATTGTGGAAAAGACAATAGTTAAAACTGATATTTCTCATAGAGAATGGGTAAAAGTGGCTTTTGTATACCATAGTCAAGAGAAGAAAAATAAGATATTAATTGTTTATGTCTTATCTCAGTATATGGTTCGTTTATTAAATGGGTAGAATTGTGGTAGAATTCGTCTTATTTAACCAACATAACCAAAATAGGCTACTTCATAGATAAAAGAAGAAAGATCGAATACTGTTAAATTTCGACGAGAAATTTGCAGTTTTCCTTTTTATGCAGAACGTCATCGGAAGGAGTGTACCTATATAGGTAGCATAGATGTTTCGCTATAATTTACAACTTTGACAAAATAAAACCTGTCTTATCATCCTACTAATATTATAAATGCGAAAGTTTGTGAGGATGGAGGTTTGTTACTCTTTCACGCAAATACTACTGAACCGATTACAATGAAATTTGGTATGTAGGTAGCTGAAGATCCCAAAAAAGACATAGGTCGTTTATCCCGGAAATCTTACAGGAATGGGAACTATGCGGGTTTTTCTTTGAAAACGCGGGCGAAGCCGCGGACGGAAATCTAGTAAATAATATATTATCATACATCCGCAACCATTAAAAATCTCCAATAATCCCATTCCACTGGTCACTGTTTGTTTTCACTCAGCGTCACTTACTGTCAATTATCAGCCGCTGATAAGCTGATACCGTGTGTCCGAGGGTTTATTATTAATTGCTTGCCCACTGCTAGATAGCGTTTCAATGGCTTTTCAAATAATATTATGGTTAGACCAGTAGTTGTCGACCATGAACATAAACAAAAGAGTATCTACATGTACATTTGTGTCAAATGCGCGGTGGTGTTTTGTTGATTTTATGTTTTTACGTATTACATAATATTTAATATTTTTAAGAAGTATCTGCACACCGACTTTATGTAAATTACTAGCTATGCCCTGCGGTTTTACCCACGTTGCTCCGCTGCTGTTGGTCTTAGCGTGATGATAGATATATATATAGCCTATAGCCTTCTTCGGTAAATGGGCTTTCTGACACCGAAAGAATTTTTCAAATCGGATCAGTAGTTCCTGAGATTAGCGCGTTCAAACAAACAAACAAACTCTTCAATTGTTTACAATAATACATAAGTTATACGTGTGCCATTGCCATGTCATGCCGTTTCTATACCTACTTAAGTCGGTTAGCACAATTTTCTCACAATCACATCCAAAAATAAACGATTCTTTGAACTTCCAAATATTTAACTACTATTGATTCTAAATTTACGAAAAGAAAAGCTTTTTTGTTTGTTTGTAAGTACCAAACAAGGTCGGGAAAACTTTAAAGTTTCATTGCGTGTTGTGCAATCTCTCTACGTACCTACCTAACCTTCCAAAAAACCGAGTATATCTATGACGACTGTTATTAATCCTACTGATAATATACTAAATGCGAAAGTTTGTGAGGATGTATGTGTATGTGTAGGTTTGTATGTTTGATACTCTTTCACGAAAAAATCTACTGAACCGAATACAATGAAATTTAGCATATAGAGGGTAACTTGGATTAACACATAGGATAGGTTTTATCCCGGAAATTCCACAGGAACGGGAACTATGCGGGGTTTTCTTTGAAAACGCGGGCGAAGCCGCGGGCTGAAAGCTAGTTATTAATAATTATAGATCACATATTTCCATCTTTAAATATACCATACAAAACTTATCAAAAAGCTCATCACCTATACTGAAATGATCACTCTAAAAACAATATTCATATTGTTTAAAAGGTACTTTTTGTCGTCACAATTAGTCGTGATGTCGTTAAAATAGGATCCCCTATTTTAGGGGATATTTACTTTGTAGGGGAAAAGTTTGAACTGTAAAACTGAGGGAATGCGGGCGAATCCGTGAGCGAAATGCTAGTTATTTGTACTTATTTACACAGATTATTCAAATTCTCCTGGTTGCTTACTTGTAAACTTTTGGAATGATTTCCGACGAGGAAGCTCTTACGATAAATCCGTAATAAAATTAAGTTGCATTGTTTCTAAAATTAATAATTGAATAAATACAAGAAAGAGATAGCAAACCGCAAGACGGGGTACATAATAAGTACATAAGCAACAATATATAACGGGTAAGTAGGCGCGATTAAAGCAATTAACTTTGGCGCTGACGGGAGTTGTTGTGTGGGATATGGGATAAGCGGTGGGATTGATTTTTATTGAGTTTTAAATTCTACTATAGCAGATATAAACTTGCGAAAATGTGTTGTTCGTTGGTTGGATAGGATATCATTTAAGTCTATGTTATATAGGGTGATTTTTTTGCTGGTTTCTTTTTGGCAATACTGTTTTTGATAGATCACGCGTGAATCGTGTCTTGTGTCTTTATCAAACTTGTTCAGTTTGGTCTATAATTTAACCATGAATCGACTTACGAACGAACAACGCTTGCAAATTATTGAATTTTACTATCAAAATGCATGCTCGGTTAAGAGAGTGTGAAGTCGGTTAAGAAGTGCGCGATGCACTTCATCGATTGGCGATTTTATTTTTTTTTGCTTAAAATGGAAGAATTGGACATGCCTCACACGTGGTTTCAAAAAGACGGTGCCATATGCCACACGGCACGCGAAACAATAGCCCAACTGAGAGCCGCCTTCGGCGAACAGTTTATCTCACGTTTTGGGCCCGTCGATTGGCCGCCTAGATCGCGTGATCAAACGCCTTTGGACTATTTCTTATGCCTACAGGGATAAACCAGCAACGATTGACGCACTGGTAGCCAATATTGAAGCATTTAAGTATTCGTGATATACCGGCCGATATGTTGTAGAGAGTGTGCCGAAATTAGGCCTTGCGAATGGGCCATCTAAACTGGAGCCGCGGCCATCATTTGCATGAAATCATCTTCAAACATTAAATTATATTGATCGTTTTATCAATTCCATTATAGATTACATCAACATTTTCAAGTTTTTTGTGTTTTTTTTGAAAATCAAATCCTATACCTCTTAAAAAATCACCCGTTATTACAATGTGATTATTAAATCTTATTCTTCTTTTTAATAAACATAATAAATTTAAAAACTTAAAGAGCTTTGGACAGAATTCAAAACCTATAGTTAAATGAATACTCGTTCACATTCTTTATTACCTACATACTAGCGGCGCTCCGCGGTTTGTCCCGCGTGGCTCCGCTTCTGTTAGTCTTAGCATGATGATCTTTAGCCTATAGCCTTCCTCGATAAATGGGCTATCTAACACCGAAAGAATTTTTCAAAGAGGATCAGTAGCTCCTGAGATTAGCGAGTTCAAACGCACTATCTCTTCAGCTTTATAATATTATATGTATAGATGTATAGATTAGGTATATAGGTATGTTAAAATAGAGTTACTGGTAAAATAAAGGTACAAAGAAAAATCAGTAAACTTTGTTATATATATTTATTTATAATTCCAGCAACAGCTTCATTAATATTTTTTTTTAGGTACTTCAATGCAGACTTCCTTGACGTCTTGTTTAGTAATTAATGCGTTGACAGTTTTGCTTTGTTTGATATTTTTCAGCGTGAGTGAGTCTTGAGCATAATTCACGCTACACCGGGGCCGGGCCGAGCCGGCAAGCAGTGCCCCGTCCAGGCCCCGGCCAAGCTTTACGGTTAGACATGAATCAATTCATACAAAAAATATACAACAATGTTAGATCGCGACATGGTATAGCGTAAATAATTCTTATTTGTTTATTGTATGTCTCTAAAATTTCAACCCGCTACCGCTTGTGGCCTATCCCCCACACGGCGCACGAGCGGAGCGTAGCGGTAATTTGTTCAGTAATGGCTCCCCCGGTATATCTTTAATCTGTTCGCTAATTGGATGGCCGACAGGGACGGACTGAACTGTGCTTTGTTTTTAATGAAAATACTTAATATAGATATAACCTCCTCCTTTCCTTTGAAGTCGGTTGGTTTAAAGATATGAAGGAGTAATAAGCTGATTTTCTCGATTAATATTGTATAACATACGCAAAGGCAGAATATATAAATAAGTCTACCTTAAGCTTATACCTAGATACTTTATAAGTTATCGATTTTATTGTATTTAAATAATAATTAACATGTATGTCGGCAAGTATGATTGGGGTGCACCGTGCAAGTAATGCATGATTTTTATCGATTAATTTTGTTCATAAACTACTGTGTAAAATAAAAATTCCTTAATACTTATACCTAAATTCCTAAATAAGTACTTATAAACTGTAATTATGTACCGACTGTGTGTTTTTAAATATTAATAAAAACCTTTGAAATAATTGTTGTGTTTTATTTTTAATTTCATTACTACATATTGTTTAGATTGTGAACTACTTAGTTTGTAAGGACTACTTCGATTCGTCTTTTTATGAAATCTTAAATGTATCTGTACTTTATTATCTAGAATAAAAATTATCTAATACCTAAAGTACCTACACATTGGAATGGGTAAGCCTGGGAAGAATTTTTCGGAGATTATAAGTTCTAATCAAACTTTACATATCCTTATTATAAATTTAATAAAAGTGCACAAATAAACTAAATAAAGAATATAAATCCATTCATGTATAGACATTAGACTGCACATTAATTATATGTAAATGTGTTATAGATGTTACACATGAATATCATCTATCAATACTTCTTATCTACTTACTTCAACATGAATGAACCTAAATTCTAGAATCACGGAAGTTTAAAAAAATTTACAAAAGTTATGATCTAAACTTATTTTTTTTATCTGTTATCACGCCATCATTTGTTAATGTTTGGTTAACATTCTCTATTTTTATCTGTGATTGTAGTCTTAAATTGACAAATAGGTACATATTTAGCCTGTGTTCAAAATTTTTGCGCCAACATTTGAATTCAATTTTATAAAATTGAACGTCGCATTCCGGCGCTGGCGGCAGTGGCTGGTGCAATAAATGGCAATTTTCAGTAATCATTGCAATTAGCACGCTGAATGTTTGCGAGTATAGTACGAGTGATGGTAACATTTCTATTGTTATATGTGCTAATGTTAGAAAAAATATTTTTTGTAACTTTGCAGTTTTGAAAGTGTATTTCGGTTGTCTTGATAAAGTTTATCAGGTTTTTAATATATCATAGAATATCAATCAAAATCTGGTATTTTATCACTACCTACACGTTGTTTATAAGAACTAACTATGTACGTCATTTTTTAACGAACGGATTGGATGACATATATATATTTAATTATAGCAATAATAAGAAATAGCTTAACTGAGTGTGTACATACATAGATATGGAATAATTTATATAGATATAATTATAATAATATCTATTATATTCATCAACAGTCATAGGTATTATTTATTAATAACTATCCACTGCCTCTTGTGCTATACGAGGGGAGACAGTACAAATTAAAAACATTAAGGTGCTATGAAGTGAACCTGATTGCCAGCGAGTGCCGCGGCAAGGCGCTATAATAAGAGTCTAAAAATATTTAGTCTACATTAACTAACCACAAATTCATATTTTTCTTTAAATCAAAGTTTATCATAAAATCGAAACTCAAATGTTTCATTTTAGTTCCTTTGAGATGGACATCATTGAGTGACGAGTGTTTGAACTCGACCAATTTAAAAAATATTTTATCTCTAAAAAGCTGCATCCACTATAGTAGAGAAATCGTGGGATTTTTGCATGGGTTAATCGACAGGAATGATAATAAGTGGCTATTAAGATTGTTTCATTTTTTATTTATTTTTAAGTATAGTGAGTCGTACCTATTTAACACGCTATTAAGAGTCCTTATCGATTTTAGAGTGATTTTGACTTGTTTCTGTAATTCTTTAGAAGCTCGTTTAACAAAACTAAATTAGTAACAACGTGTGATGATATCTTAAATTAAAGATTCATTCAATATCTAAAATATGTTCGAGACAATTTATTGATATTCATTGTCCAGTTTGTTTAATAGCCAATAACCTGAGGCGTGTTTCAATTTTTTCCATGCGGGACGTTCGTGTCTTTGTATTTTACACGGAATTTAATGGAAGAAGTTTTCTTATAAAATATACAACAGTAAAGACACTGAGACATCCTAAAATATGTTCGAGGCAATTTAAGTACTTTTATTGAAAAATTCAAAGAAAATCTAAGTTAAAATAGCCTTACTTTGATGAAATTTTATGCGTATATGGCGTCGAATTTCTAGTTCTTACAACAGAGTTAAAAAAAAAATAAAAATACACACTAAATGATAGGTTAATGCTTAAAAATTTGCAATTAAAAAAATACATATTATATGTTTTATGAAAGAAATGGAATAATTTAAAGTTCTCTAGAATTTTCGATTATATACGGGAGCGCAAACGTTGTTACGGCAGATCTATATAATCGAATATTCTAGAGAATTTTAAATTATACCATTACTTTCATAAAACATAGTAGTTAGTTTTTTTAAACGAGCTCCTAAAGAATTAAAGAAACAAGTCAAAATCACTCTTAAAATCGATACGGCCCCTTAAGATTGATTTCAAAAAAATGAAAATGAAAATTCAAACATTTTGAGGTTTTTTATTAGTGACATAATATTTAATCTCCTCTTATCCTTACTGATTATTCACAGTAAATTCATATATACAAAACAATTATTAAAAAAAGTTAATAATTACTTTAGCCTTGCCTATTCTTGGTTCTTCGTGCGAATGAAATGAAAAATAAAACTCATACGAATGAACGAGACAACCCCTTCGCTAATCAACTCTGTTGTTTTCAACGGACGCCATGGGACGGATGGTCGACTTTTTATTTCGAATTTTATGCGGAAATTGTTCCGTTTTTTTTAACTTTTTATTTTGTTCTATATATGCTATGTGTTTCTATTGTAATAATTGTGGTTTTTCGGCATATACCTGTCTATATAATATACGTGGAGTACCTAGTTAGGTAATTTAACTTTAATAATCCAGTAGTTAGGTACATTTTTTCGAAAACGTATAGGTAATATTAAGTGTATCGAAAAACTTTTTAGGAACCAACTCATCTATTTGGCTCTAGAAACAAATAGTTGCGAAATGCATCTGAACCACAGACGGAAAGGGCGTTGAAACACTCTAAGGGTATTCGTACTAATGGCTTATTATTTCTTATTCCGAGTAAAAATATTTTAGATTGTAACTGTGCTTATTGCAAGTGGTGAAACAACAGTTTCTATGTGAAAAAATCTGTGTGTCTAATTTTCCTTCTGTGTGCCTTGGGAAAATAATATAACTCTGCGTGTTTTTTTTGACAAAAGATGCGATAACTTGGGCGGCAAACTAGTTTTCTAATAAATATAATGCAGCGCCATCTATTGCTAAGTAGGAGAACTTTACGCAATGCACGTTTTTTACGACTAAGCGACATCTAGTGACGGATAATAAAATCTCTGATTTTTTTTTAGTGTTGAATAGGCTATCTGTGACTTAACCAGCAATTTTAGAAAATTGCCGTTAGATAAATAGTACTTCAGTACATGTATTCGTGATAATTTAGGCTTGTAAATTGTAATATATACCATAAACAATATGTAATTAGGGGTGATACAAAAGGACATAGAGTAGTAAATAAAACACACAATATTTACGCTAAAATCTTTAATATTAACAATAATATACTCTACACGTCACAATAAACTTTCTTAAAAATAATACAATCTACAGGACATTGCCTTAACGTCAGACGAGAACTGTCAATGTCATTTTTGGTATTTGACAGATGACGTTGACGGCCATAGACAACTTCAAACTTTCGCAAACTATTTTGTTACGGCGCTAAAATATTTATTATCTATACAAATAGGACACAATATTCTTTAACTTAACGAGAAAATATTTCCTTCTTCTTATTTACCTAAAAAAATACACAGTGTTTTTGAAAAGGAACTCACTCATTTAGTTTGAATTTGTCTATGGCCGACAACGTTAAGTTTTATTAAATATAAATTAAAACTAAAATAAATATAGACACATCTGTACACTATATTTTGAATCGAGTTAGCTGTTTTTTTCTACTTTTTAGTACATAATAACAATAGTTATAATTTAAGTGTAGTAATTATTGCTGTGTTATTCTTATGATTAAAGACGAAACTATGACATCGCTCTATCTCACTCTCACATATGTGCAACGTATGGTTAAGAGCGAGAGGCACGTATTCTAGTTCCATCTTTAATTACAAAAAATATTTCTAATATAGTACCTACGAGATTCAGATTAGAGAAAATATTTTTTTCTACTAGAATAACTATTACTTACTGCGATATCTACTTAGAATATAATCTATCACAACAAAATGGATATTTTTTTGTATTTTATTTGAAAAAAAAAACAATAAACTCTGAAAAACATATTTTTTTAATACTTCCTCTAATCCAAATTCCCAAATGTTACTTATTAAGACAAATTTAAATTAAAATCAATCGAATCATACTTAAATAACAACATTATATCATAGATTAGTAAACTTTGGAAATTTATTCTTTATTAATAAATCACAAAATCATAATCTTATTGTTTATTATGGGGTAAAAATTATAATTAAACTATTTCATATCAACAAATCAAACAAAAACAAAAAATATTTTTTTTTTGATTTTTTGACAAAAAAAAATCTTTATTTAATGGTATTTTGTAATGTTTGTAATTAAGTAAATGTTAAGTGAAAATAATACCGACACTAATGGTGTACAGTGTGTTTTAAATTCTCTGCATATAAGTATTTTTCATAACTTAAGTACTTAGTTTTTAGGGTTCCGTAGTCCGACAAGGAACTCTTATAAGATCATTCAGTCCGTCCGTCCTAGCCTGTCACAGCACAATATCTTCTACGTTTATGGATCGATTTGCATGAAACTTGGTTCAAGGATACTTTGGATATGGATCTCAATTTAAAAAATGAAAATTACCCTTTTTTTGTTAATAGATATAATAAATTGGCGTCCAATATAGTTTTAAGTTCGGTCTATTATTTTTATATACTTCTATCATTTACACACCAGAACCAAAAAAAAATCCTAAAAAGTGACTTAATTTTTTTAATATACATATTATATATAAACATTTATGGACACACAAAAAAATATATTTTTTTTTAAATAAAAAGAAACCAAATGACTATGATATGTACTTAATTGTTTTATTTTTATTATCTGACATCCTTTTTCTGTGCATTTCTTTGACAATATTATAAATAAACCAAACAAAAAATAATCAACGTAATCGTCCGCAGGTGTTTTTTTTTATGAATAGTATTTTAAAGTGGAAATAAATTTCATAATTTACGTTACAAAACGTAGGTACGTAAAAAAAATATTTTCAATCTTTTATGCAGAGAATTTATAAAAAAAAACCTAAATTATAAATATGTAACTTTAAATGACTAGGTCGCTTCCATCATGAGATCTTGTATGAATATTTTTTTTAACCGAGCGTTCTGAACGCCGCGTTTCAAACGTAACGTTTATTTTGTCATATAATATAACAACCCATGTGTGTATGCCATCCCATCGGATACGGTTTAGCAGTTTTGCTGGTTTGTGTGCGTGTATGTTAAAACCTCTAGTGAAACTATACAGCGTGTTCTTTTTGAAGAATCTAGTTTTATTATGGCATTTTTATTATTATTTTATAATAAAGAACATACTGTATACATATAATTTTTTTTTAACTTAAAATATTTAACATAAAGGGTGCTCCAAACGCGGCGTGTGTTAAGCTATTTCTATACATTTATTAACTGTTCAGACATTTTTTTTAATCGAGTCGAAACATGTTTTTTTCGACTATAGATACAGGGTGTTTTTATATTGCTCAAATTAATTTTATTACCAATAAAATATTGAAAAATATGGGAAATTATTGTCAATTTTGTTTCATGACTACAAACACCCATAAATACAATTTTTTTTAAGATCCTCCTTTGTTAAAAGTCGGTTAAAAACACATTTCAACGCAATCGAAAATATATAAACACACAGGCAGCCCCGATCGAAACCAAAATATTTTTCTTTGACAGAAAAAAATACTAAAAACCTACCATCTACGTTTATTTACATGAAAAAAACTAAATAAGTGACAGCCATCCTACTATTATAATTTCTATACAACAAAAAATGTAAAAAAAAACCAATCTAAATAGAAAACAAATAAAAAACGTCACTTACTCAATTCTCTCTAGCGAACGCAAATATAAAGGTTTTTGCACACTGAGCGATTGTCGCGCGACTTTTTTGTCTTTGTTTTTTTTTAAACAAAAACTATTTTCTTAATTTGACAAAGAAAAAAAAAATTAAATGAATTACAAGTGTCACCTAAGTATTGATAGTTGTAACAAGTTATCTACATAATATTATGAATGTTAAGATTTTTATCAATTTTAATGGTATATTTACTATTAGTATATATAGAGAATATATAATTTCAAAACTCACGGACCAGCCGTTTAGTAACTATGCAACAATCAGACAAAAAATCTTCAATTAAAATTAAATACATACCTATTTGAAATTAATGTTTTATTTTATAAAGAAAAACTGTTAATGATATATTTATGGGAATTAGTTACTTATTGAGTCTACAACATTCAGATCACTATTAAAAAGAATTATATTTTTTTTTACAAACTGTTTTTTATCACCTATATTTCAAAACCTACCATTTCACATTTTCTACCTTTTATTAATCAATTCCCGTGCAAAAAAAAAACAAAAAATCCCACGTGCGACAAAAAAGTCGCGCGCCAGTCGCCGCGACTACAAGCTGCGACTATCGCGTCGATATGTGTGTGGGCGCCGTCTAGCGGCGGGCGTTTCTATCGGGATGCGGCCGTCGGGGTGGGTTTAGTACTGGAAAAGATAATAATTTTATTTTTATTTTGAATGAAATAGGTCAGAATTAAATAAATAAAGAAACAGGTAGAATGTAATGAAGACAATGGTTTTCGATACCATAATTTATGCACATTTGCATGAATGCAATCAATTTGTTATTTAATATATTTTATCATTAAAATGCTGTACAAATGAGATATTTTTAAAGTATAGAAAATATGGTACGCCTAGGCGTTGCTCTGGCATGGCAAAAAGACGCGGGTTCGAATCCCGCGTTTATTATTATTATATTAATTATTATTATAAATAATTACCTGGATGGACTGGTCCCGGTGAACGTCTGCACCACGTACCGGGAGACATCTGTACAAAAAAATATTTATACATACAAAAAACATAGAGATATTTCTTTAAG